>JAYKKM010000120.1:865000-1097500 GCA_035772405.1 Chrysogorgia sp. JL179-B06
TACATATCGTTCAGCGGACAAAACCCGAGCCATCGATAAAAACGGTCAAAGCCATGTTAAATCGCATCTGACGCACGCGCATTGACAAAGTGGCTACTTCTCCAGTTATCCATATTGACAAAAGATGGAGGATGACGAAGAATTGTTTTTGCAAGCAAAATATTTGTTTCTGTTGTATCTGAAACGAAGACAGCTTTCTCGAAGAAAGCATCGTTTTTGGGTACGGAAAATATTCCAAGAAAGAGAACGGCAAGCACTATCACACACTCTTTGACGAGCTTCGCCTCTTAAAAAGCAGTGCATTGTGGACTCCTATTCGATCGCGCGATTGTGTTTCCAAATGATCGCTTACGATCGCTGATGACCGCTGTGATAGAACATGAGCGATCTCAGCGATCGCGATCGTTAACGATCGCCGGATCGCTGGAAAGTGTTTCCATAAGATCGTCGTCGATTGCCGGCGATTATATGGAAACTAGGCTTAACCCTTTAGCCTGTGTATAATCCCGCTGGCCGCTAATTTACTACGGTTGCTTAGAAGCGTTTCCGAGGAAGAAATAAACATTTCGAATTAATTAAAACGTCCATGATGTGGAATTTCGTTGAAATACTAAACAATTAGTCACCGAAGTCGAGGTGATTATCGGTGAATATTTAACGAGCCGCGAAACAGCGAGGTAAATATAACGATAATCACCGAGACTGAGGCGACAAATTGTTTTAGTATAATTTAAGGCGTGAACCGAATATCCAATTGAGAAGTTTTAAACAGACAGTTTGAACTGTGTTAGATATAATTTGTAAATCCAATGCTCGGTGTTTTCTTCACGCTTGACAGCTTTCAAAAGCACGCTAACGATCAAAACGGACGTAAAAATACAAATAATTATACGATAAACAACTTCCTTACCCTTAGACAGTTCTATCTTGAGAGAAATCTGATGTATACAGTGTCTTTATGCTAAGTTTTTGAGTCCTTTCGCCATTTAAAAAAAAAAATTCGTCATGTTTTAGAAACCATACATCAAAATGATGATTCCGAGAGGGAACTGGAACGAATAAATTCAGACTGGTCACAAAAAATACTTTTTCAAGTATGATTACTGGTGATAGTCACCGCGCTACGCTGTTTATAGATGTTGATACGATCACAATAGCGCAATTTATGCAAAACCTTTTGTTTCTATTATACATTCACATGAGTACATTACGTAATTGCTAAAACAGTTATTTGTATCCCCAAAAATTGAAATATCCCAGAACTCATTCTATGAGACAATTATCCATGTGATCATTAATCTCTTCATTGGTCAGGGTGGGACTTAAAGGTGAATCACAAATTGGACATTTCCTAGTTTCTTGAGAATGGCAGGATTTCTGGAAAGACAATAAAATACTTCCTTGTTTTTTGCACCGTTTAACAGAAGCCTCACGCGGTAGATTTTCCTGAGCGCCTCGTTTCAATGTCGTTGACTTTTTGCGTTTGTCCTTCGGTTTTGCAGCATCGCCGACACTCGGTGTTCTTTCAGATTGATTGATATTCTTATCAGTGTCCCTATTTCCAGAGTCTGAAGCCTCGTGCAATTCATGTTTTGAAATTTCTTCAGTCGATTCTTCCATTACGGTACATTTTGTTTTATCGTCGTCGGTGTTAGCCTGACAATTCCCACTCGAGATGTCCGTTGTCATCGTTTTGGATGTTTTTATTTGGTCAGACATGGAACATGGTTTAAAAAAGTTTTTAATCGTGACAGGAGAACTCAAGGCTTTTCTTAGTAACCGTGTGTTAACAGGAGTAGGATTTTCAATCATTGCCAGGGTCGGTTTGTCTGATATCGTTGCAATGATCACAGGCGAAATTCCTAACTGCGTATTTATGTTATTCTAAAAAATAAATAAAAACTATTTAATGTGTATGTAATTCCAAATTCTATATTATTTATAAACATTTTGATTTGATCTTTCCTTCGATACTTTATACGTGTGATATACAGTAAAAACCCGCGTATAAGAACCTATATTTTAAGAACCTGTTAGGCTAAGGTTTGCCATTTAGACCCCCTTTACATAAGAACCTGTTTTAGGCTAAAATTTAAAAGCAGGTTCTTATTTTATCAAATAGAGTCAAAACTAAAAATGTATCTACAGTTGTATACGTTGTTTTGTTCCATTGAATTTACACACTGTAGCTTTAAAGTGCATATAGGGTTTGTATTTGTTTAAATTGCAGTCATTTGGAGAAAATGCATGTATGCATAATTTATATAAAATAGTCGCTTTTTTCGTAAGAAAATAAGAACCTGTTTAAGAACCTAAATAGCCTAATTTTGCAGTAAACACCATATATATAAGAACCTTTTTAGGATAACTTGGAAAAATATAGACTATTACAGTAGGTTCTTATACGCGGTTTTTTACTGTAATTCCTGCATTCCATGTGATAAAGTGGTTGAGGATTTGAAAGAAAAAATTATAAAATCCCTACTATATAGAGTTCACGTACACCATCACGTTTGAATTCGGTCAACTTTCTTTAGAAGAAGAATATCGTGTCCGAAATGGTGACTGATTTGACGACACGGTCAGAAGATCAACACAAAGCTCAAATCATAAAACATCTTGGCATTCAACTGTTCAATCTATATCAGTAATATCGTATTAAAGCAAACTGAAAAGGTGGTAAACTGTCAAGATTTTAGTGACGAAATACTGACGTTTCGAGCGGAGCCCTTCATCAGGTCTTACTCTGACGAAGGGCTCCGCTCGAAACGTCAGTATTTCGTCACTAAAATCTTGGCAGTTTTACCACCTTTTCACTTTGCTATATATCAAAAACACTGTCTACGCAGCACTCTACTTTTTTACTAATATCGTATTAAAGACTTATTAACCGAGTGCAACCAGTGTGTTTTACTCTTATTCACAGAGTGTGAGCTCTGTACGGAAAAGTATTTGCGTGAAGTTTTCGTATAGACCGAGCGAAGTTTGTGCGGTAAAGGCAAATACTTTCTATTATTATATGACAATGGTAATTTCCTAATAAGTGGAGGTCATTATCGTAGATTCCGGACCTCTCAGTAACCAATCAGCGTGCGTTATTTGGCGTACAGACCTGACAACGAGCTCAGCCACATAATAATGTTGAGTTTAAGTTGCTTGTATTAACTCGTTGCACGTATTGCTACTACCCACGTCCAACTGGTCTCTCGAAAACGTTTTGCTGAAAAAGTCTCTTCCGCAACTTGCAAGACAGTAATATCTTGCACAAAAGGTAGAAGTAGTACGTGGAGCTTCGCGCTGCAAAACGCAATTCGCAACAATGTTCCAAAACACTTTGCAGAATTACCCCACCTTTACGTATAGTTTAATACACGAGCAGCAGTGTTTTATTACGAGGCGAGAGCCCAGTGTTTTAGACTCGATAAAACACTGCTGCGAGTTCAAAGACGACTCCGAAAACGACTGCATCTAAACAACCATGTTTCCCAACTATTTCAGTGATTCAAACCATTTTTGCCGAGAAAATCGAAGGAAAAGTTTATGTAATTCAGGACGAATCTTTATCACATATAAAGAGACGTATCGATCATGATTTTCCTTTGTGTTTTCCTCAAGAATTATCAATGAGTTTTTGAACTGACTTCCAAAAACTCATTAATAATTCATAAGGAAAACACAAAGGAAAATCATGATCGTATCGTGTCTTTAAATGTGATAAAGATTCGTCCTGATTTACATAAACTTTATCTTTGAAATTCTTGGCTTAGACAACATTGATTTTCAAAATTGCTACGCTAATCAAATGGGTCGTTTTTGAAGCCGTCTAATAAACTCGCAGTGCGTGTTTTATCAGATTAAAAACGAAAATGTGCTTATATAAATCGACCCTGCCACGGCGAGATTATCACTCTCGCCTTCGTCGCCGAACGAGGGGACAATTTTACTTGCTACACCTGCTTTAACTGTTTTTAATTGGTACAATAATTAAGAACCTTTTAAAGAACCTAACACCCTGATTTTTCATTAGACATGGAATATCTAAGAACCTACCACAGGCTAGTTTGGTAAAATGTAGGTTCTTATTAGCTAGCGGGTGTTTACTGTATGAGAAAAATAAAAATAAATTCAAAACAAACCGCTGCGGCGTTTAGCTTTTGTTGTGCTATCAATTGCGAGACCTCCGTTATAAGAGGCTCGGGATATCGTAAGCCAACCAGGCGACGACCGCTATCCAACTCGACACGTACCACACGCAACGAACGTAATTCTTTACTGTAAAAAAACAAACAAACAAAACAAGTGCTTGGCGGTGGATACCGTTTGAAATAAAACAAAAATAGGTACGCAATGCATACATGCGTCTACATTTGGGGTGGGGTGTGATTACTATCGTGGCACAGATGTACAGTAGTAAAACTGGAAACAATTAAATTAAATATTAATAATATTTGGTATTTACATGCGTTGGAAGTGATATTAGGTGAAGGAAAATCATTACTTTAAACATGAATTGGTGGACTGGTGTAGATATATTAACCATTAAAAACAGACTTATTAGTATAAGTCAGTTTCTTGTAGTAAAACTATACACCAATTAGAGGTATAACCCATTGTTTATCTGATGCATTGACTGCATACATGGGCACGGTGCTACACTACCGATGGGCATTGTAGTTTTTAGCACCTGGACTGGTCTTGGGTTATTAGACAACTTGCATTTTGGGTAAGAAATACAGAACATTAATAGCAGAAACATGTTTTATTGAACAATCATAAACTTTAATATTATTTTCCTGTATGGTACTTAGAGTGCAAATTGATGCAGATTCTCAGGGCATACTGTATGGTATTCCAGATACCATCGTATAGATGCAATCGACATTCTCTACAAGGACACTGCAGCTCAAGTCTTATCACCTGATCATGGTGACACAGACTTCTTCGAGATCCTGGCGGGAGTATTTCAAGGGGACACCCTCGCACCTTTCCTGTTTATTGTAGCCTTGGACTATGCATTAATAGCAACATCAAATGCAGAACAAACAGGTTTCCTAGTAACTCCTCGAAGAAGCAGACGTTACCTCCAACACGATCAAGGAAGCTCAACGAGTTGAAGAGGCTGCAAAAGGTCTGGCTACATATCAATGACGGCAAAACAGAGTTTATGGTTTTTAACCAATCAATAGATACCATTAAATCATCAAAGGGTGCAAACTTGAAATGTGTACAAAATTTTAAATATCTTGGATCGTGGATTGAAAGCTCAAAGAAAGACAGTGAAGTAAGAATCGGGTTAGAATGATCAGCGATGAACAAGATGTCCACAATATGGGAATCAAATCTACATAATGATCTCAAGGCGCAGTTTTTTAGAGCAGCTGTAGAAAGTATATTGATATATGGATCTGAATGCTGGACACTTACAAAAGCAATGGAAAGCAGACTGAACAGAACATACACCAAAATGTTAAGAAGAGTAAAGAACATTTGCTAGAAGCAACATCTTCACAACAGCATATTATACGGAGTTATACCATCAATAACGGAGACCATCAAGCAACGTAGACTTAAGTTCATAGGACACTGCTGGCGAAGAAAAGATGAAGTTGTACATCAGGTACTTTTATGGTAACCAGTACATGGTAAAAGAAAAAGAGGAAGACCTTGTCGCACGTATGTGCAGCAGTTGAAAACCGAGACAGAAGCTGTGTTGAAGAGTTGATGGAGGGCAGGGAAGAGTGGGGAAAACTGCTCAAGGAGATGCGAGTGCGCTCGACACGATAGATAGCTTGACCAATCAGCGAGTGCGATTTTCTATAATCACCTGTGTATTTACACTAATCATAAATAATTCATGAAATTTGAGAAGATAATCGCTTTTATTAATAAATCATTTCCAACCAGGAAAACATCACAACACCTTCTTTGTATGTCAATGCTCATATACACAATGCTCATATAATTTAATAGTTAAAAATGAAAAATATAATTTTCTTATTTACCATGTCTTCTTCATTTTTTCTAATTATCATTTTGCACCTTTTCCTTTTTTCTGTCTTTTTTTTCTCTATAATTTTCCTATTTTTCGCATTATCTTTTTGGGGGGTATTACAGACTTGCAAAACTGCAGTGAAGAATTGTGGTCAACGACAGAAATTTACGATGACAACGAGCTCGACATAGATCTCTATGACATTAATCTGACGTTGCCAAAGACATCTCTTCGGCAAAGTTCAGATTATTGGGGAACACCGTATTCTTGGCTAGAATAAACCATACCCACACGAAAATGCATTCGATAGTTTCGTGATATCCTATCACCCTGCTATTATTGAAAACTTGAAGAGAAATAACATAAAAGAGGAATTGTGTGAAGAATTAACTCGACAAGGTCATGTTGTGCAACCAGCATCAGACGAGTCAGAACATCTCATACGTGGATTACTGAAAGGAATACCAGAAGACACTAGTGAGTGTGTTAATAGTGTCATCTGTAAGATACATCCGTATCACACACTTCGGCATGAAGCAACCAATTGACGAATTCCCATATCTCCTCTCGAATTTTTATTCTGCATTTTCTTTATTTTTCGGTTTGTTTTTTCTCTTTATTTTCCTTCCCCCCTTTTTTTTCTTTTCCCCAACTTTTTTCTTCTTTTTTCCTCTTTTTTCACCCTTTCACCCCCTTTTTTCTCTTTTTTCACCTTTTTTTTCTTTTTAATTTTCACTAATTTTTTCAACATTTTAACACCAGATGTGACGCTGTAAATCATTGGTACCCCATCAACAAATGGGCACTCTACATCAAACCTCTACTGCATAAGAGTAGAACATATCCACCAATTACACCCAGGGAGCCACCATAGACAAATACGTCATGTTCACAGGATTTGGCGAACGACCACATCCTATGAGAAATTATGGTGGTTCGTTCACTATCAACTTTGAAAAAACAGAAAAACGTCGTAATACAAGTAAAGGTCTACAATGTAATATACAATGGTATATGGTGCCCTAAATGGTGCCCTAAACCTGAACCTAAACACCTTCCCTCCACCTATCAACACCCGAAATGGCAAAAGACAACTCGACCAAGTGAGCACCATCTTCGTTTCTTTGTTTAAAATCAAAATAAATCACACAGTCCAGGAAACCAAATCGTATCGCCCTAAATCCTTTATTGTACTGCGAACCTGAACTATAACCCAATAATAGTTAACAAAGGCACTGAGGCTGATGTGTTCCAATTCTAATGCTCGTAAAATTAGTGAAAATAAAAGAGGATTAACGAAAATACCGCGGGTTATCGGAGCGGGAACTCTTCGGAATTGTATTCAGCGTATTCGAAAGTGGTAAATTGTGTTAAAAGAAATTCAGTTCTAAGACATGCTTAATGAAAATAATTTTCTAGGCACTTTTTTATTCCAAACTGGGAACAGAAACAAGCAAGAGTATGCGCACTGTTTAGTGTACTAAAAATCAGGCTAATTCGCATATGGCGGGTCATACTCAAAGATAACTAAAAAAAGTTTCAGACAGGATTCTATACTATGCTTACGTATTTGACGGCTATCAAGCTCAGACAAGTTCAGGATATGCACGTGTCATATGCATAGGATGATAAAGCAATGCGTAACTATTGTCCTTTTTAATAGACTATCAGCGTCTTTGTCATCCAAACAGTTAATTACAAATTAAGGATTGCTTTTAAGAACATCTATCCGCCGTTTGGTTTGAAATATCAATATGGCTTCCAATTATCGTTTAAGCCAATTAAAAATAATAGAAGCCAGTCGAAAGCTGTTGTAAACTATTCGTACAAATTTGATCGTATTCCTTCTTAGTATTTCGAAATTCTTTGCATTTGTGAATATATTTTTTATGTAAATACTATCTCAATTTTAAGGTCTAACATCAACAGATCTCCTTGAAAAATTACTGACCTTTCCCATTATGGTAAGGAGATAGGAAATGGAAAAACAAGTATAAAGTGAGGGTAGGTACCAATGATGTGTACAGCAGTAAATGGTCTTGTTTCCACCATTTCCTAAGTGACTATATATCACCCCTAGAAAAAAAGCAGTATACCGATCTTCCAGCCTAGGTATTTATATTATATTTCAAAAAGGTTGATGTAAAAATTAAGAATTTTACTAAAATTCTGGTGTAACTTACATATACAATAACAAAATAAATATACAAAAACTAAAATATACAATGCGAATAATTAATAAAATAATGTAAATATATTAAAAGAGTATGTTATGGCAATTACAATTCTGAATTGGTATTGCAAGCTTGAGCAAGACTCTAAGCACTATTTTAAAAAGCAATTATGCTTATGATGAGAGATGAAAGTTGGCGGCTGCTATAATTTCAAATGTTTTTTACAAGAAATAAAAAGTATTTCCTTTTTAAGATTAAAAAGATTTAAATAGAGGTTAAAGTGTATATGAAATGAAAATTAAGTTTGTCTTATTGGAATGAACTATTTAAAGTAAGGGACAATGTCGTTTAACACACTAAATTCTATATCCCACTCCGTTCTGGAGATATTCAGATTTGACAGATATGCAAATGAATAACCAATGACGTAAAAGTCTTGACACAACATTTTGATTTACTGTGTAATAATAATAATAATAATACAACTTTATTTTACGAGGGTATAAAACATTCTACAGCCGAAGGCTGACAAACCTGTGGCCCTCATCACTAAAATTATTACAGGAAAAGAACTATAAACTATATTACAAACAGTTTAAAAGACTAAAAATGATCCAAATCTATATATTGTTCAGTTTAAAATGTACGATATCTATTCTTAAAAATACCTATGCTTGGACTCGATCTAATATCAGTACGTATATTGTTCCACAGCTTTACTGCCGATATTAAAAAGGATCTGCCCCCTTCCGTTTCTCGATTGTACTTGCGACAAACAACAGTTATATTGCCATATCGTGAAGTTCGCAACGATATTTGACTAACTGTTTTGAATTTTTCAGCAAGGTAAGTGGAGCTAATCCATTCAAACTCTTAAAAACCATACAACATTTATTTAATTCAAGTTCATCAATAAACGTTATCCATTTCAATTTCTTGAACAGATTCACGGTTCTCTCTTCCCTTTATTTGGTATTCAGAATGACTCTCGCTGCCCTCTTTTGGAGTTTAAACACTCTATGAAGATTTTCCTGACTTGTCATGGACCAAACCAATCCACCATACATAAACACTGGCTTAATTATAGCATTATATAATTGGATTCGTTCTCTATTTGATAAATAATGTCTTATTGAGCGCAAAAGTCCAATCCTCTTGGCCAGTTTTTTACATAGCACGTCAATATGATCATTGAAACTTAAGTCCTGATCAAAAGTAACTCCAAGTGCTTTGTAACACGAGACTTGTTCAAGTAGCACACCAGCGCTTGTGGTAACATTTAATACTTGGTCATCAGGGGAAAGTTTTGCTCTCAGTCTTTTGCCTGTGACAAAAGCATCGTTTTTGTTTTATTTATATTCAGCTGAAGATGGTTATTCTTTGTCCAGTGCTCTAAGTCCAAAGTACTCCTTCTAAGGTCATCGCCCAAGCTCTTTGAACCCGACCAGAGGGTAGAGTTACTGATCGTGGTGTCATCAGCAAAAATGTCCACAATAGATGGATGGGATATCGATTCAGGAAGGTCATTTATGAATACCAAAAAAAGTATGGGAGCCAACATAGAACCCTGTGGCACTCCATGGGTGAGGTACTGGGGCGAGGAGAGTATATTGTTTATAGAAGTACGTTGCTTGCGTGAGGTAAGATACGAAGTAATCAACTGTACACTAACATCTTCCAAACCATAAATATGTAGTTTATCAACTAGTACTTGGTGGTCTACAAGATCAAAAGCTTTCTTAAAGTCCGCGAAGACCATCCCATTGATGTAATCCAGTTTATCTTCAAAATTAATTTACCAAATCATGTGAAACTTGGCACATTAATAGGAATTAGTTAAATGGACAATATTACTACACATACACAGTTCCCATGGTGACACGTCAGTTTCCAGACTCTTTTCTTCATAACATAACATTATACTATTTCTGTCATGTAGTGATTTATGTCATTAATCCATTCATAAGTAGCGACGATAATGTTCTGGGGTCTTCCAGTCGCAATTCCTTCATTAGCTGCCATAAAACACCGCGTTCGTCCTTCTTTAGCCACTGCCTCGTCCATATGTCGACCTTTCCCCCTTCCTTTTCGCTCCCTTTTATGATTAATGCAATACTCATAAACAAATGTCTGGCGGTTTTCTATTGTTTAAATAAATAAAATCTGGACTTTTTGTCCGTTATATGGAGGTGTCGGTTCTAAAGAGTGCCCGTTATTAGAGGTTCCACTGTATATGGCTCAATAAATTACACATGTGAGTTTGATCTTGAGGATCATCCATGTATCGAATATTTGATATAATATGAAGTTGGAGATTGTTCAGTATAATCACTGGGCCATTAACCTCGAATTATATTGATGAACCTGAAATCGATTTCGATATTTTACAACAACAAATTATAACTGACCTTAGTTCAAGAGAATTGGATCGCCTAGCAACAGTGGTTTCCAACAAGGATAATAAAGGAATTATTCCACCACACAAAAGATGAATTTCGGTTGTACGACAGCCAACTGCAAATAAATCGTAAACTCATTAATAATTATAAAACAAAAAAAGATAAAAAAAGATAAAACAAAGAAAATCAGCACCGAGATGCGACAACGAACTTAACAAAACGCCCGGTGGGCGTTAACTCGGGCTACAATTAAAATGGCTGTTGTCAGAAGTTTCCAGTTAAGCAGTATTTCTCTATGCGTTATTTTACTTTTGGCATTCATATATATACATGTACTTTTGGCATACATATACAACTTGGTATTTATTGTAGATTCATTGAAATCGCGGACCAACCCGTTTCGAAATCGCTCGTCATCTTTTAGTGTAAGCGTATATAAACCACGATACTTGCCAGCGACATTACGGACTAATAACTATTTCTGTAAATGTGTTAACTTGTCCAAGAAAGAACATTTGACTTCGAACAGCTTGATCAAACATCAGGGAAGCAAATAAAGAAAGCGTGAAGATTAGCATATATACTGTATAACGCTCACTTTCGCAAAGCCTGAGGATGATGCAATAATTTCCATTTCGAGACCAGACAAAACAGAGCCGAAACCCGTGCTACCACAGAGGTTTCCCGAGTAATTAACCCATCTTTATTATATGGCTGAGCTCGTTTTCATTTCTGTATGCCAAATAACGCACGCTGATTGGTTACCGAGAGGTCTGGTGCAAGGGCAATACGCTTTTTCCGGATCGTTAAGTTTTGTCGGGAAAATTTCTCAGTTGGTTTGAATGAAATTAATCCATTGAAAATACTGAGCACAATAAAATGTGCTGGAACATCATTATTACTTTTCTTTAAAGTTTTCAATCATCTATAAGCACGGAAAATTAATGCCTAACTGATTAAATGAAGCGAAACACACCAGTGAAGAAGTAAGGTAAACGGCAACATGTGAAGAAGTCGAAAACAAAAACAGCGTTAAAACAGAGAAGAAATTAACCAAAAGCCATATAATAAATACTTTATTAACCTCGTTTGCTCAGTCTGTACTGGAAAGTATTTACCTGAGGTTTTATCCCACAAACCTCGCTCCTTCGTCGCTCGGTCTGTACGAAAAACCCCGAACAGACCTCACACTCGGTAAATAAGCCTTTATTATTCTCAATTTTCTGCTAAAATAAGGCTTAATTTGTTTGAGATACTACACCAAGCAATCGTAAGACTGTTTCATTACATATCCAAACACTTCGAAGTGCGTTACCTCAGATAGCAGGACAAAGGGTTTGCTGATTCGCAATGCGACATGCATACTGCACTGTTTGAATTTTTCTATAAACTCCATTTTAATCAATTTTGCTTGTTCAATGACATCAATATTAAAGGTACACAATCACGTACAAGATGACCAGTGAGTAGCAGTGTTTATGTGCGGGCAAATTTGTCGCAAAATGGCGGAATGTGAGGAGCACGATATTCGAAAACCGTTGCCCGTCGCCGTCACAAAGTGCTCGCAAACAACTTATACGTCGCCATGAATTACACTTGTCTTTGGCGAAATATTCATAATACCACGTGTGTACTGAAGGTATGAGTCTGAGATAAAGTGAAAGAGTCTCAGGAAAATCCTCTAAAAAGCCCACTCACTGGAAACATCCGTTTCACGTTTAATAAAAAACGTAGCAGTTACCCACCTTGAGGGAGATTTTCAAGTATTTCAGTCTACTACCGTTTTTAGAAGATTGAGTTTAGTGGCAATCTTCTAAAAAATTTAGAATCTAGCTTATTTGACACTGGCAAAACATCGTTTTCCCCCAATTTTCGTCCAAACTTTTAAGAATTTGCAAACCATTATCTTATCACTTGTAACATGAAGTAGCTGGAGGATATCCGCTGGTCGAGAGTAGCGTGTTTCAAGTGCTTGCCGCTTCGGTACACTATTAACCTTTGAAACAATTGAAGATTGAGTTTTTATTGCTGTATACCAGTAGTAGAAATGCGCTTGAAAATATCCCTGTATTATTATATTAGAATAGATGGCACAGTGCGCACGCAATATGCTAGTTCTATGACATCATTTGTTGTTTGAATTGAAGGGTTGTTTCTCGCTTTTCACTAACCTCGGCACGTCTTGCTTAGTTTACAACCATTTCCATGGATACAATGGTCCTTGGTACGTTCATATTGAGCTTTCCAACCAGACTCTAAGAAATAGAAGTTCACTCAAAACTGTAACCTGAATGTGCAATACGACTTGTGTGGCCAAATAGCCTCACGTGTGTAAGTTGATCTAGGGCGGGATACCAGAATTCTACGGTTTGATTCCAGAAATCTATAGTGGGATTTCGGATGTGCGCATGTGAGTAGACAAATTAACTAAATAGAAAAATGACTTATCTAATGAAAACATCTCTCACAGTTTATTTCTCTCGTTTAAAGAAAACTAATTTACAATGGAAAGCCACATGTGGTATTTTTCCTAAATACCCCTAGTAAAAGTCTCTAGTGGAGAACCCCAGTTTAATAATGACGTCAGTAGCTAATCAGGTAAGTAAAATTGATTGGAATTGATTGGAATGTTATTAGTTTATTTACAACCTCGTACCCAGGGCATCTGCGAAAATGGCCCTGGCGGCTGGCATCGGGCGGTCGATTATTTTATCTTATTGGCCCTTTATAAAACTCAATTAATTCAGCTAGACTATAATTTATTCATCTAAATCCGAATATTAAGAAGTTTCCACGCTTCTAAATTTTACCGCGAATTAGAAATATAATGGCTTTTTAAAAAAGTAAAAAATGTAAAAAGTAAACAAGTAAACAAAGAAAAAAGAAAAAAGGAAAAAAAGGAAAAAGGTAAACAAAGTAAACACAGTAAACAAAGTACGTGTCGGTGGCCTGATTTTAACCTAATTAGTGTAAGCCAATCAGGGGCCATCTAAGATAACGCATGTTTATTTCATCGTGAGAGAAAGATAAAACTGTGATGTAGCAAAGCGAAACCGCAAACTTGTGAAGTGAACTGTAATAATAGAAACTCTAAAATCTTTGTGAAGTGTTGGGGATTTGGGGAGGCAATTTCCCCACAGTGGCACCTCCGACGACGGGATTTATGTGATTTGTGGCTCGAACAAGAGCAAGAACCCGAAGTTCAAAACAAAACAACTGGTGACACGCACTGATCTGGTGACACGTCTAGATCTAGACTACAGCGTCAGCCACAAAACTTCGCCTTTATAGAGCCCAAAGTCATAGAAAACCATGGAAACTACCAAGTTAAAAGAGCTTGAAACCTCGAAGAGATAACCAGACACGAAGCTTCGATCAAAGCTAAAATCGAAGCGAGTCACGTTTTAAAGGAAGACATTGTGGAACTGAAATGCAGCAAAGAAGAAACTGAACAGCAAGTTCAAGACTGGGTCAAAGACGTCGAAGAAGTTTTGAGAATGTCGGACGAGAAAGTACTGGAGTTGCGACGAATTAAGGAGAAAATCACGAAGGGAAATCAGGCCGTGGAAAAGGCTGAGTCGATCAAACAAGAAATGGCACTTGAAAAAGAAAAACACGAACTGAAAATGAGTCGAGAATGCGAGCTTTTGAGCAAGAACTAAAGTTTCAGAAGACATTAGAAATTGGCCAACAGAACCTGAACCAGGTGAAGAAAACATTGTCAACAAAATTGCCAAAATTATCCATTACGCAATTCGATGGGAATGTGCCAACTGGTTGTCCTTTTGGAACAAATTCGAAGATCGAAAGCGCTGATCTTTCGCCTGTGACGAAATTTGCTTATTTGAAAGAGTTTGTTAAACAGGTGAGAGCAGACATCGATGGCCTACCGCTAACCAGCGAGGGCTACGAGAGGGCGAAAAATATCTTGAAATGAGAGTGTGGTAAAACGAGTGTCAACGCGTATGTTCAAAACATTCTCCAGTTACCATTCGTGAAAGGCGCCGACCCTAGTGAGGTTATTTACTTTTATAAAATATAAAAGTTATTTACTTTTATAAAACTTTGTTATTTAATGTACAATCTCTTGAAACATTGGGCAAAGTTGAGCGTGTGAATGGAATGACACGAAGTGTTCTCGACAAGTTATCAGGGATAAAGTGTGATCTGGTGAAAGGGCAGGGAAACTGGCAAGAGTGGGATTTACCAAACATTATTCAAGCGCTAAAGCAATGGAGGAGGGACATAAACCACAGTGAGAGTGTCAACGATAGAGACAAGGAGAAACGAAGGGAGACAAAGGGGAAGCGAGAAGGTCTGTTCAATACCAATGTCAGGAAACGCTCGTGTGTGTATTGTGATGACGTCAATCACAGTTCGCGCGAGTGTACGCGCGTGGTGAGCGTGGATGAGAGGAAAGGAATTCCAGCCAAAAATAAATTATGCTTCAACTGCACCGGTCCTAAGCATCGAGCTATAGTGAGTGTAGAAGTACAATCGTTTATCAGAAGTGCAACCAGAAGCATCACACATCAATATGCGCAGTGAAAGAGAGCTTGAAGACCGCGACAGGGGGGGAGCACAAGCGTGGTTTATCCAATTGTCGACGTCAATGTGGAAGGAGTGGTATGTCGAGCATTACTTGATACTGGGGCAGGAAGCTCCTACGCTTCCGCTGCACTGCTGGACAAACTTCCAAAACGATCACAGTGCAAAGAAGTTCGGCGAATATAGAGATGATGTTGGGTTCAACTACTCGTGAAGTACTGTAGCCATTTCTAACATCACCGTGGGAGCTACAAACGACAGCTACAAGATGAAAGTTGATGTGACAAGAGTCGACCGGGGCGAATTGCTCATGATCGGGAACCCACATTACCAGAAACTGATTGACTCACACAGTCACCTCAAGGGAGTAATTATGGAGGACAATGATCCTAAACCATTCCTACCTGCATTGCATTTGATCCTAAGCGCCAGTGCCTACGCTGCCATCAAGACAACCGAAGCACCTCGTGTTGGCCTCCCTGGAGAGCCTGTAGCAGAGAAGACCAAGTTTGGTTGGACCATAATGTCCCCTGGGAAAGAGTTTGACCATTCAAAAATGCTCCTGACGCGTACAAGCCAGTCAGATTATGAAGATCTGTGTAGATTGGACGTGTTGGGGCTGGAAGACAAACCTGAACATGACCAACATACTGTCCATGCAGAGTTTCGTGAGCAGCTGGTTCGAGATCCTGAAGGGTGGTATGAAACTGGCTTACTTTGGAAAGGAAGCCACCCCCTCTACCAAGCAACAAAGCAGGCAGTTTACGTCGATTAACACAACTCCGCAACAAGTTACAACGGATGGATACTTGTACTACCGAGAAGTACAGTATGCTGAGGTGATTGAACAGCAAAAGTCAGAGGGGATAGTGGAGACTGCAACTGAACCACCAACTGGGGAAGAATTTTATATACCACACAAACCAGTGGTACGAATGGAAGAATCAACAAAGCTACGTGTCGTATATGATGCTTCAGCCCAAAAAAAACCACAAGCACCGAGCCTAAATGATTGTCTTTATGCTGGTCCTCCACTTCAAAATCGCCTATGGAATGTGCTGGTGCGCATGCGCTTCCATCCAGTGGCCCTGACTGGGGATATTAAACAGGCATTCCTGCAAGTGCGAATTAAGAAAGAAGAGAGAGATTCGCTTAGATTCCATTGGAAACATAACGAACAGTCGAAAGTGGAAACATTAAGATTCACCCGAGCCCTATTTGGTTTGGTGTGTTCACCCTTCCTACTTAATGGAGTAGTGGAACATCATGAACCAGAGCTAGTTGCTGAACTACGTAGAAGCCTCTACGTCGATGACCTACTGAGTGGCAAGCCAACCGTAGCAGATGCAAGAAAGTTGAAAGAAGGACGCTATCAAGATCTTCCAAGATGCAAAGTTTACTTTGCACAAGTGGCATTCTAACGATCCCGAATTGGAAAGTGAAGAACCGAAAGTAGAGATGGAAGAACCGAAAGTGGAGATGGAAGATACGTTTGCCAAACAGCAGCTCGGTACATCGACTGATCCAGAGTCCAGTCTTCTCGGCTTGTCGTGGAACAAGCAAACAGATCAGTTCAGTGTCGTGATTCCCGAGATGGAATAATAATGATGTTTACTATTTATATAGCGCAAATTAGCATATGTATATGATCAAATGCGCTTCACAGCATCGATAATTTATTCTATTATATTCAGTACCTAGTTCCCAGTACCCCAATCAATTAACCTTAACTATTTATTTTTACAGTTTTTATCATCATTAGTTTTCCTAAATATTCATCCTAACCCGCCCTGTCAACTTCCCTGTGGGAGGAAACCGGAGAACCCGGAGAAAACCCACGACTTTCGGCAGAGTGTTGACCAACTCTTTCCACGTGCGATCAAATGTCCGAACACAGAATTCGAACTCTTGACCTCAGAGGTGGGAGGCAGTGGCACTGACCACTAGACCACCGAAGCCCTGGAAACAACCGTAACTAGGAGAGAACTCTTACATAACCTGGAAAGAATCTACGACCCCATGGGTCTTGTACTGTAGCACCCGTGTCTCTCAAGGGAAAGACCATCTACCGAGAGACTTGCAAGGCAAAAACAGCATGGGATGCGCCGCTTCCCGAATCACTGGCTACAGAATACAGTCGATGGGTGAGAAAATTGCCTAAAAGAGTTCCTGTTCCAAGAACCTTGACAACTCAGCGTGAAGCCATTAAAGACATTTGGTGATGCAAGTGCCAAAGGAGTCACAAGCAATTCGTCGCGAATCGTGTGAGAAAAATCCAAGCTTATCCAGACATCATCTGGCGCCATGTACCAACCCAAGATAACCCTGCAGACTTGGGAAGTAGAGGAGGGAAGGTGATGGGGAACCCTAATCAGGATGAGTGGCCTCGAGAGATTGTAACGACCGCAACCGCAAACCCCGAGCGCGAGGCAGAGGCCAAAGCAACGAGAGCAATATTCAACGCAGCCGTAGAATCAACCGACCACGAGATCTTGGCTAAGTTTTCCCTAAGTAAAGCTATTAGAATCAACGCGTGGATCTCTCGGTTTGTGTATAATTGTCGAGCTCTAGTGACCAAGAAATAGAGACGGTTGGGACCGTTGATAACGCAAGAGATAAATGACCAACACGAATTCAGGGTTAAGCGTGGGCTCGCTTATTCAGGGTTAAGCGTGGGCTCGGTAATTACTGAAGACGACAAGGTGAGCGACGATAAGCAACGCCTTGGTGTACAGGTCAATGGAAAAGGTGTCCTGGTGTGCAAGGGACGTTTGCAAGGACACTATCTTGTGTTTTTGCCTGACAACCACCTTTACACGACCAAACTGGTTGAGGACGCTCATCAGCGCACTTTACATGGGGGAGTGGGCCTTACCATGGCAAAAATTAGAGAAAACGTTTGGGTTCCGAGGCTGAGACGCGTAGTGAAGAAAACCATAAAGAGATGCCATGGTTGCCGACAATTTCATGCAGGAAACTTACCAGTAGACAGGACAGAAGGACACCGTCCATTCCAGGTGGTGGGAGTAGATTTCGCGGGCCCAATAAAATATCGCGTCACTAAGACAGAAGGAAAGGCGTACATAACGCTCTACGCATGTAGTCTAACTCGAGCTCTCTACCTGGAGCTTACTAGCATGGAAACCGAAGAATTTATTCCTACCCTCAAGCGGCTGATCGCAAGAAAAGGCAGACCTGAGAAGATCTACTCAGATAACGCAAAGACCTTCACTGCCGCAGCCAAATGGTTAAAGAAGCTGCAACGAGACGAGAAATTCCATCATTTTCATGCCAAAGAAAATATCAAATGGCAATTCAACCTCGTCGGGCCCCCTGGTGGGGTGGGGGCAGTTTGAGCGTATGGTTGGTTTGGTAAAATCTTCTTTGTATAAGTCAATTGGAAATGGCTGTCTCAGCAAGAGTGAACTTCAAGATGTGCTATTAGACATTGAAGTAACTTTGAACAACAGACCTCTTGGGTATCAAGAAGACGATGTCGAGATGCCAACATTGTCACCGAACATTTTGCAATTCGTTGGATCCACCCACATTCCTAACCAGGAACCCCACCATGAAGCTGATCCAGACTTACGTAAGTACTAAGCGGGCGAAGTACTTAAAGAAATGCAAAGATCACATGTGGAACAGATGAACGAAGGAATATTTACGAACCTTACGCGAACGGCACAATTTGAAATATGATGCGAAGCCATGTATTCTAGCTGTGGGGGACGTGGTCATCATCTCTTCTGATGAGCGCAACAGAGGAAAGTGGTACCTGGGAATAGTACAAGAGCTACACACAGGAAGACACGGTGTTATTCGGGCAGCGAAGTTGAAGACAGTAAATGGGCATCTAGAAAGAGCAGTCCAGCAACTCTACCCTCTTGAACTATCGTGTGATATAAATCCTTCAACTAACAGTGACCAACTCAACCCAGAAGCTATGGTGTTTCGACCTACACGTGATGCAGCAGTCGCCGCCAGACTACGTATCCAAGACCAAGAAAAGAATGACGAGTAACATTGAACGGTGCATAGACAACTCAGAATAGTTTGTTTATTATCCTATACTTCTAAGACGATAAAGTTTATATATATCAGACATTTAGTTAATTGTTACTTTATTAACATTGAAACATTTAGTCTCCTTTTAGAACATATATCTTCAAAAGAAGCTATATGGGTTAAAAGAAGCTATATGGGGAGAGTGTCGGAAACTTGTTTACAATAATAAGACGATGGCCTGATTTTAACCTAATTGGTGTAAGCCGCCAATCAGGGGCCATCTAAGATAACGCATGTTTATTTCATCGTGAGAGAAAGATAGAACTGTGATGTAGCAAAGCGAAACCGTAAACTTGTGAAGTGAACTGAAATAATAGAAACTCTAAAACCTTTGTGAAGTGTTGGGGAGGCAATTTCCCCACAAAAGTAAACAAATTAAACACAGTAAACACAGTAAATACAGTAAGCACAGTAAACGAAGTACTGTAAACGAAGTAAACACAGCAAATACAGCAAACACAGCAAACACAGCAAACACAGCAAACACAGCAAACACAGTAAACACAGTAAACAAAATCAACAAAGACATCAAAACACCCAGATGTGACCGAAATTCTATGGTCATGTGATCCAGGGTCATTTTCGCCGACTTTCCATCATGGAGGCAAAATTCCAAGGGTGCGAAGTTGAGTTTATTTACTGGTTTCTCTCCCGATGTTTATCAAAATACAACCAGACATAAAGGCTACTAGTCTGCGATAAAAAATTGTGTAATAAGTGCACTTGCTTAATATTAAAGCAAAATAATAGATTTAAGTCTGCAAACTTTGAGCTTCTTTTCACAAATTTTCATTAATGGCGGCAATGCGGCTTGAGAAAATAAGATTAAAATTTCGGCGCCTTAAATTCACCATTTCACTTCAATAGTAAGTGAACGTAGTTCTTTGGTGGTGTACTCCGGAGTAGAGTAATCAAAAGGCAGAACATGTAAAATATGAAGATTACCTGCGTCCTCAGGTGGTATAGAAATATACTTGTTGAGAAGTGTATTCTTTTCTTCTTCAAATGGCGATATTCCTGTGTTAGGTCTTAAATACAGAAAGGCAAGTACGTTAATCATATAATATTATATCAATCTTTGAAAACAAATTTACACATTAAATTTATGTTTTATTTGTCATAGTCACATTACCAAGATCACTTTTACCATGGATAAAAGACTGCATAGGAAACTAATGATCACATGCCGTATTACTACCACGTCGATTGCAGGTTAAGTCGCATTTTGCTCTGGTTGAAACCTAGTTGGCAATTGTGATGTCATTGATGGCGTAAGTATTGTTGGCTTGTTGATTTTTTAAGTGAAATTTTTTTCGACTTCTTCTTATGCCACCGTTCAGATAACTGTTTTGGCATTTAAAATAACAAACAAACGTGCCTAAACCACGACTGAGTGTTCGAGGTAAACGTTGTTGATCTTTTAAATGTTTTTATTTTGTCGTGAAAAAACTAGCGTCCCAAAAATACTTGTAATTTGTGATGCATATTTCACCTAGTAAACCTGGAAAATTACGTGTAAACGAGTCTTAGTAGAGACATTTCATCGTAAATTGAATTTGTTATGTTTACAGGCAGTACGACTGTCATTACAAGTTCTATTATTGCTATAATTTGAATTCCCTATCCAGTCTTTTAAATTAGTGCCTATCAAACAAAAATCAAGCTTGTCTTATTTAAATGAACTCCTAAAATTATTAGGAATGGTAATTTAGAGGTCTTTCATATTTCATGTCGTTCTCGAGATATTTAGACTTTTGTGATATAAAATGAAATAACCTACAGTATGACGTCAAGAGCTTTACACATTTTAAGAAAATCATTTATATATTTGAGATTATTTAACGAAATCACTTGAAACTTTGCACAGTATGACACTTCGTGAAACTTAACATTATTACATCGAAATAGCGATGCCAAATAACTATTTCTAATTTCACATAAGTCTAAATATCTCGAGAACGACGTGATAAGAAAGAGCTCTAAATTACCATTCCTAATAATTGTAGGAGTTTATTTAAATATAAGACAAACTTAATTTTCGTTTCACAGGCACTTTAACTATCCATCCACTAGAATTAAACTACTTTCAACTATACACGTAAGTGATATAAAAGTGTTAAATATACACTGCTGTAGTGAACGT
Source organism: Chrysogorgia sp. JL179-B06 (assembly GCA_035772405.1). Classification (NCBI taxonomy): domain Eukaryota; kingdom Metazoa; phylum Cnidaria; class Anthozoa; order Scleralcyonacea; family Chrysogorgiidae; genus Chrysogorgia; species Chrysogorgia sp. JL179-B06. The sequence goes on from JAYKKM010000120.1 coordinate 886,325, forward strand.
GGGAGAGCTCAGAGTAGACAGACGATACATATATCAATTGAACTAGTACATTATTGCAACCTTCGCTCTCCATCTGAGTCTCGGTAACTCAATTGTTAGAGCGTCTCACCAGCAATCAGAAGGTTACAGGTTCGATTCGTGTCCGCGGGACTCAGAATAATTTTTCTGAGGATATGAGCTTGACGATAGTCCATGTATTGTCTGATATAAAAATGTTGTGCTGAGTACCTTCAAACTATTGAATAAAATTACTTCAAACATTGCATAAGTATACAGTTCACAAAATTGAATATGCCCACGTTAACTTTATCTTTGTTCTATAGTAACAGATTAGTTTCTAGACTCATTTCTTCCTTTAATAAACTTCATTTATTTTCTGCCTTTTATAAAACAATTTTTGACTGTGGAATAGTGAAGTGTATTTTCAATAGCATTGCCAAGAAAACAGGGCAACATCAAATCAAATTCTTTGCAGGGCATGGTAGAAAATAGAATTTTGTGCTTCAGTTAGAAATAAGTCTGGGAACTAATCTGTTATTATGAGACAACGATGAAGTTGATGTGGGATATTCAATTTAATGAACTGTATACTTGGGCAATGTTTGAAGTAATTTTATTCAATAGTTTGAAGATATGCTTCATTTCAGATTGGTCATAATGGTGGGTACAACTTGTGACATCATAGATCATATTACACAACCTTGAATAACTCAAGAACGAGATAAGATATGAAAGAACTGCAAAAAGCCATTCTTTGTCGTTTTAGGAGTTGATTTTAATGATTTTAATGATTTTAATGAAATGTTAATCTGAGTAGCAGCTAAAAGCTGAAATATACAGAATTAATTACATGCAATATTTTAGAACACGGTAAAGGACTCTTAATAACATATACTATATGAAAAATTTTAAAACTACATAATACCATATGTTAATACCATGCGAAATTTAAATATCGCTAAAAAGTCTAAATATTAAGATAATGAGTCATTATAAGCTAAAATACTTGAAGGTAAAAATGAGTTTCGAAGTCTATTTGTTTTACAGTCAATTAAATTGACATGGTTATTATTACGAAGAGTATAATTGACTAAGTTCTCACGTCTATCAGGAACGACTTCGTGCAACTTGTGTTTGGGGTGAAGAAGTTTTTTTGAAATATGACATACTGTACATATATCATTTCTTCTTTGACTAAGTGATTGAAGCCATTAAGTTTCATAACTTCCCGATACGATAGATCGGGATATATTGTTCGTAAGGCACGTTTTTGAATTTTTTCAACTTCTTCTTTTAAATAATCTGGAGCACCGTAATTCCAAACCTGGCATGCGTATTCAAGGATAGGCCGTATACATGTAAAAAATACTTGGATTATAGAGTACATTTCAACTCCGCTTCGTTTGAGTACTCGGAGAAAGTATAGTCTCTTTGATGCTTTTGCTACGATGTATTCAATATGCAAGTTCCAATGAAAAAAGAAGACCAAGGACTTTTGCTGACGAAACCCGGGAAATACAATGTTCTCCAACAAACAGTGGACGAAGGTTCGGAGTATATTTAGCAAACGAAATTATCAACTCCTTACATTTGGCGAACATGATGAACAGCAAAAAAACACAAACCGACACGCTAGCATATCAACATATCTTTAATACATCACTGGAAATTTTCTTTCCAGAAACTTTGGCTACCAACTTGTTCGAATTATTTGCCTTCAAAAAATTGTTCATCAGACTTGATAGTTCGATGGGAACGTGGCCCACTAACATCTTCTGTTCGTTTTCTGATGGAGTTCTGTACACGCCAATTGCATTTTTGTCGTACTCCATTGCCTCACCACGTTTATCTTCAACGCAGTTTAACGGTGAAGAAGGCGATGACCAGGACGTTGACGTTCTTGAATTTATTGTGCTATTGGGTATTACGAAAATTATTGGGTTAAATTTATTGGGTTTTTCTATGGACAATTAAAGATGTGTTATGAGCATTTTGTCAACTTTTTTTAATAAGCGCCGCTCTCGATTAAGCGCCGCACCAAAAGATTGCAAATTTTAATAAGCGCCGCAGCGCTAAATCGAACATTTACGATGATGTTCAAGCGCATTTCATTGCTCGGTATTTTCAATGAAAATTCCCATCTCTCTTTTTTCGTTCAAATCAACTTCCCGATTACCGATTTGGAAAAAGCGTACGACCTTCGCAGGGTATAGACTGGGAGGGCTATAGATAAATCACATCAGGAACCAATAAGATATAGCTGTCCATATAGGCTAGTGTCATGACCCTTTCACGTATGAATTTCATTGTGAAACGGTTCATTCCACATAAGAAATGAAAAATGTCACATGTGGGAAAATATTTACACGTATATGAAATTTTCCTAATGTGAATGCATAAATGTGAAAAGCATATTTCAAATATTAACTTTTCAGATATGAAATTTTTTCACATTATATAATATACATATATAAAATGAATTTTCACATTTCATATGTGGAACAATTGTTTACCTGCTGTGACTTTTTCGATTTCATATGTGAAAAGCAGATTGTTATAAGTAATAGTATGGCATGAGGTTGATTAGTCATTAAATGAACCCGAAAGCGGAGGGAGGTTTGGTAAACCTCCCGGGGCAATGTTTTTCCGACTCAAATAGCTTCCAAGGATGTTTTGGTCGAGCCAGAGAAATTAACAAGAGCATGACATCCGCCGCCAATCTCTTTACAAATCCCAACAATCCCTATATTTCCCTGCAATCCCAGCCAAAACATTGCTCGCATTAAATCCTGAGTATATATATATATATATATATATATATATATATATATATATATATATATATATATATATATATATATAAAAAAGTAGAGTGCTGCGTAGACAGTGTTTTGAATATATAGCAAAGTGAAAAGGTGGTAAACTGCCAAGAATTTAGTGACGAGATACTGACGTTTCGAGCGGAGCCCTTCATCAGAGTAAGACGAGATGAAATTAAATAAATAGGGCTTATATATATGCCAAAAGGGTGTCACAAGTAGAAAGTAGCCAATCAAATGCACGGGAGATAAACAAACTAATAATTAATGAGATGGGAAACGTTAGATCATTTGCTATTTTTAACAGTCGATCAGCAAGCAGACTGAGGGGGCGGGAGAAATGACAGGTCCAATATTCAAGGGGATTAGGCGATAATATTAGCATAAGAAACAAAAACTTGAAAAGGAATGAAAGTGCATACGCGAATAATAAAAAATTAATAATAATAAAGGTTCCAAGCAAACTAAAATAACCAAAAACTTGTGGGAAATTAAATAAAAGAAAAAACGTTCGTTAAGACCAAGAGGATGTGTGGTGCCAAGTTTAAAAATGAGACGCTTCTCTTGACGCTTGCGGTTATCGTTGCCACCGGAGATGGGAAGGATGGCACAGACTTTCATGTCTGAAACCAAATGGTTGGAGCTGTTGAAATGGCGGGCTACAGGTTTGTCACCATCATTGATCCTCACGGAACGAAGATGTTCAGCAAACCTGTCTGAAAGACGTCGCCCAGTTTCACCGATGTAGATTTTAGGGCATTTATCGCATGAAATGCAATAAATTATGTTGGTGGACGTGCATGAAAAAGCATGACGGATTGTGTGGTCGAATTTGGGGGCAGTAATAACTGTAGTGGGATTGAGAAAAGCGCATGTGTTACAGCGGGAACGGCCGCAAGAAAATGTTCCCGCTGGTGCCGAGGTATTTTGTTTAAGGGCACTATGTACTAAGGAGTCACGAATGTTTTTATTACGGCGAAAAGATACCAAAGGGTTGTCGGTGAAAATGGCTGACGTCTCAGGATCATTTTGTAAAATGTGAAAATTCCGATTAATAATATTTTTAACTTTAAAATTGAAAGGATGAAATGTTAGAACTAAAGGAATTTTATTGTTTGAAACTCGTTCCAAAGATGGTTCAAGGGCGTCTAAACGGGGGACGAGAAAAGCTTTCTGAACGGCGAGGTCTAAAAGGTTGGTAGGGTAACCACGTTGGACAAAAAAAGATCTCATTTCCATTGATTTGACTTGAAAATCTTGGTCGTCGCTACATAAGCGGCGAAGACGCAAGAATTGAGAGTAAGGGATGGATTGCTTAGTGTGGTTGGGTTGGAAATCAGCGAGACCTCTGTGTCGTTCCTTGATATTTTAATTTCGATTAATGGTGATTCGCTGAAAACGTCGGTCTCGTACAAGCCTACTGACTCCCATAGTTATCTTCTATTTTCATCCTCTCATCCCAACCACACTAAGCAATCCATCCCTTACTCTCAATTCTTGCGTCTTCGCCGCTTATGTAGCGACGACCAAGATTTTCAAGTCAAATCAATGGAAATGAGATCTTTTTTTGTCCAACGTGGTTACCCTACCAACCTTTTAGACCTCGCCGTTCAGAAAGCTTTTCTCGTCCCCCGTTTAGACGCCCTTGAACCATCTTTGGAACGAGTTTCAAACAATAAAATTCCTTTAGTTCTAACATTTCATCCTTTCAATTTTAAAGTTAAAAATATTATTAATCGGAATTTTCACATTTTACAAAATGATCCTGAGACGTCAGCCATTTTCACCGACAACCCTTTGGTATCTTTTCGCCGTAATAAAAACATTCGTGACTCCTTAGTACATAGTGCCCTTAAACAAAATACCTCGGCACCAGCGGGAACATTTTCTTGCGGCCGTTCCCGCTGTAACACATGCGCTTTTCTCAATCCCACTACAGTTATTACTGCCCCCAAATTCGACCACACAATCCGTCATGCTTTTTCATGCACGTCCACCAACATAATTTATTGCATTTCATGCGATAAATGCCCTAAAATCTACATCGGTGAAACTGGGCGACGTCTTTCAGACAGGTTTGCTGAACATCTTCGTTCCGTGAGGATCAATGATGGTGACAAACCTGTAGCCCGCCATTTCAACAGCTCCAACCATTTGGTTTCAGACATGAAAGTCTGTGCCATCCTTCCCATCTCCGGTGGCAACGATAACCGCAAGCGTCAAGAGAAGCGTCTCATTTTTAAACTTGGCACCACACATCCTCTTGGTCTTAACGAACGTTTTTCTTTTATTTAATTTCCCACAAGTTTTTGGTTATTTTAGTTTGCTTGGAACCTTTATTATTATTAATTTTTTATTATTCGCGTATGCACTTTCATTCCTTTTCAAGTTTTTGTTTCTTATGCTAATATTATCGCCTAATCCCCTTGAATATTGGACCTGTCATTTCTCCCGCCCCCTCAGTCTGCTTGCTGATCGACTGTTAAAAATAGCAAATGATCTAACGTTTCCCATCTCATTAATTATTAGTTTGTTTATCTCCCGTGCATTTGATTGGCTACTTTCTACTTGTGACACCCTTTTGGCATATATATAAGCCCTATTTATTTAATTTCATCTCGTCTTACTCTGATGAAGGGCTCCGCTCGAAACGTCAGTATCTCGTCACTAAATTCTTGGCAGTTTACCACCTTTTCACTTTGCTATATATATATATATATATATTATATATATATATATATATATATATATATATATATATATATATAACTACAGACGGTACCGTTTCGGCCTTTTGGGCCTCATCAGTGTAGTGCTGATGAGCAGGATGAGATGACTGCTATTTACAGTCACCCTCGATGCACACAAAATGTGGGACATCAAGAACCATGCCAGAGCGCTCAAACTGCAAGCAGTGAGCGTGCGCACAATGCGTAAGCGACAATGGTTCATCCTGTAGAGCGCTCAATATGACCTAAAGGTCATATATATATATATATATATATATATATATATATATATATATATATATATATATATATATATATATATATATATATATATATATATATATATATATATATATATATATATATATATATATATATATATATATATATATATATATATATATATATATATATATATATATATATAATATATATATATATATAATATATATATATTAATATATATATATATATTAATATATATATATATATTAATATATATATATATATATATATATATATATATATATATATATATATATATATATATATATATATATATATATATATATATATATATATATATATATATATATATATATATATATATATATATATATATATATATATATATATATATATATATATATATATATATATATATATATAGTTGAATTCATGCCATAGGTACGAAATGCGAGGCTTGAGGGACATTTAATCACTAATCAACCGAAATGCCATGTTATATCACTTTGTAATATTAAGGTTCCGAGGTACAAGGAGAGTAAACTTCAAATAGAAGAAATTATTGAGTTATGATTAATACTAATTGGGAAATTAATTCGATAACCGTTCACTTCATGTATTTGTTAATTATTCTATTGAAATCCTTTGGGGTAGCATATGTGTGAATAAAAACTGATTAAGATGAAATGAAGTGATTTGTGACTCGCATATAAATAAATAGTAAGTGGAAGTGAATAGTGGTGGATATTTACCGAGACGCTTCGCGTCTCGGTAAATATCCACCACTATTCACTGATACTGAGGTGAATAATTGTTTTAGCATATACCAAAACAAATTGATAAAAATTAGGTAAATTTCGGTTAGTTTCATTATAATTTAGCCAGGAATTGTTGCGAAACGCAGGCAAAAGGTGGCAACTCCATATATGGAGTTGTTTATCAGTTTTGACAAGCTGACAGCCCGGTTGTTTTGAAAACCTTTCGCAGCTCGTTTCGAAGTTGGATCACAGTAAGGCAAAAGACCACTGGATTTTAGCCCAAAGGAAATATTTTAATACTGTAAATGGGAAAACCTTAGGACAAAGGATAGCTAATGAATTCTGGGTGAGTAAACGAGTTGTTCTTTGCAAAAGATGAGTTATATAAGCGTTTTTATTTCTGTCAGTGCAGTGTCAATGTTTCATGTGTTTAGTCGTTGAATTTCCTTTAATTTACAAAGAATTTCTGTGGGTGTTTACTGTTATAAAATCGGTAGTAGGTTTCCCTGGTCATAACCATGCAGGTCATTTGTTTAGTATTCAGTTCATGCTCGCCAGTTTCTTTGGCAGTGTATCGCGGTAATTACGGCCGATACCGTACTAATTCTTTAAGTTTTGCTTGGTTTTTGTTGTAACTGAAATTATTTTTAATGTTTGTAAATGTTATTAAATTCTATATGAAAGGCAATTCAAATTGTCTCATTAACTATATAAAGGAGAATATCGATATATGAACTACGGAGTACACTTTTCTAAAGAAAACTGACAACAGTCAGTTCGTTCAATCGAGTTTGTTTTTGGAGCACATTTATTTCGTTGTTCTGCGGGTTTTTGAGCACTTTTTCATAAATATTACGTAAAATAATTTCCCTGCATACAGTAATTGTTTTCTACCTTCCTGCTTTTACCAATTTCTTGCATTACGTAAAAAGAAAAGTCGTTCAAGAGAAGGACACCATCTTGTTTTGCGAAACAGTGAATAGTGCAGGATATCCCGAGCTAGAGGAACCAATCAGATTGCACGAAAAGCACTATTCACTGTTTTGGTATATGCTAATATATATTAGCATATACCAAAACAGTGGATAGTGCTTTTCGCGCAATCTGATTGGTTCCTCTAGCTCGGGATATCCTGCACTATTCACTGTTTCGCAAAACAACATGGTGTCCTTCTCTTGAACGATTTTCTTTTTACATAATGCAAGAAATTGGTAAAAGCAGGCAGGTAGAAAACAATTACTGTATGTAGGAAAATTATTTTAGGTAATATTTATGAAAAATTTCAAAGAGAGAATAGAAAGTGCTCAAAAATCCGCAGAACAACGAATGATATACTCCGAAAACAAACTTGATTGAACGAACTGACTGTTGTCAATTTTCGTTCAAATATTTTGAAAGAAAAGTGTTCTCCGTAGTTCATATATTGATATTCGCCTTTATATAGTTTGAGACAATTTGAATTGCCTTTCATATAGAATTTAATAACATTTACAAACATTAAAAATCATTTCGGTTACAACAAAACCAAGCAAAACATAAAGAATCAGTACGGTTTCGGCCATAAAGATTACCGCGATACACTGCCCAAGAAACTGGCGAGTAATGAACTTTATACTAAACAAATGACCTGGAAAACATACTACCAATTTTATAACAGTAAACACCCACATAAATCTTTATAAATTAAAGGAAATTCAACGACTAAACTGTAAACACATGAAACATTGTCATTGCACTGACCGAAATAAAAACACTGAAAAGAACAATTACTGTCGTTTACTCACCCAGAATTCATTAGTTATCCTTTGTCCTCAGGTTTTCCCATGTACAGTATTAAAATATTTCCTTTGAGTTAAAATCCAGTGGTCTTTTGCCTTACTTTGACCAACTTCGAAAGGTTTTCAAAACCACCGGCTGCTGTCAGCTTGTCAAAACTGATAAACAACTCCAAATATGGAAAGGCAAACTCCAAATATGGAAAGGAGGGAATTTTTTGCCTTGCGTTTCGCACCAATTCCTGGCTAAATTATAATGAAACTAACCGAAATTTACTTTTTTACTTTTATCAATTTGTTTTGGTATATGCTAAAACAATTATTCACCTCAGTGTCAGTGAATAGTGGTTGGATATTTACCTCGACGCTTCGCGTCTCGGTAAATATCCACCACTATTCACTTCCACGTTATCATAAGCGAATTTTGCATCAATCTTAGGTATGATTATTAGTTACTAATGTTTGTGCATTAGGTATGATAAATAGCAGTTGTGAGATTATTTAGAGATTAAATGTTCCTGTGAGAACAATGAAAACCGAGGTAACCGTGATATTATATACATATGTTAAAATGTCACATATGATATTTGTTTCATATATTAATTAAAATGTCCTATGCATGTGAACATTTCATATGTGGAAATTTCATATGTGAAATTTTCACATAAGTATACGTATATGGATTGCACGTCGGTCATGTTGAAGGTAATTTAACAAAACAATCTCATTAGATGCTATTGTACCTACCAACCAATATGGGTTGATTGCAAACCAGCAATAGGTACCTGTTTTCACCTACAATGTTTTATCTAAGCATTCCACATGAGTGATCACGTGCTAAAGTGCACTAAAAATCCGCGTATAAGAACCAGTATTCATGTTAGCCTAAAAAGGTTCTTATGTATTTGGTGTCTACTGACAAATTAAGCTACTTAGGTTCATAAATAGGTTCTTATTTTTAAAGGGAAAAATGCTTGTTACAGTCAGAAAAAAAGTAATTCAGTATGTGTGTGGTCCCTTGCTTCTGTATCATACTAATCATTCTAAAAAAAACAGACCCTGTTCGATAGGTACCTGTACTCTGATATATATATATGTATATAAACCTACAACAGGGTCTTTATGATATTTCCAGTATGGAAACTGTATGTACATGTATATAATCAATAGAGGCAATATATCATATTTATATCGAAATTATAAGACTCTCAGACATATTTTGGTTGTCAGATTTACCCGTTTTTAAGCATTTTAACTGATTTTTACAGCTTCTCATGAATATATGTTGGTGGTCCAAATGACAAATTTTAGCCAACAGGTTCTTAATCCACTTGGTTCTTATACGCGGATTTTACTGTAATTGTTTTCATAAGACATTTACCGCGTTATGGTGAACAAATGGGTGGAGGATTCCTTCTGAATGGCTAGTAAATATAGTCGTTTTCCTTTTTGTTCCTTTTTTGAGCAGTAAAATCCATCCATCTCTCCCTTCGATTGGTCTTTCCGAGTAAGAGCCTTTTCCCATGATACTCCACGATCAGCCGACAAAGTAATATGCCTATAAGAACAGAAATTATAACCCCAAATACACGATATTACTTATATAGATTCTACACGAAGTGAATAGTTGAATGCAAACATGTTTTATGATTTGAGCTTTGTGTTGATGTTGTATCATTTGTATGAGGTTTGTTTTTCCGAATATTACGTCAAACCAGTCATCATTTCGCACACAATATTCCGCTGCTCGAGAAATTTGACCTAATTCAAACGTTGATGATATACTTTATCAACTCTTTCACTCAAAACCAGTTTCAAAATCACACGAAAAGCAGGAAAGAATGCCAAATTCCTGCGATGACGTCGCATTCATTACCATTTCAAAAACATAAATCTGTATAGAGTATCGAAGAAAAGATAAAATCAAAGAAATATTTCACTGTTCAACTATTTGCCTTAAAATGTTTATAAATAATAGATCATTTAGGGTTATAGAAGACACTTGAGACACTTGGGTTATAGAAGACAATTTAGGGTTATAGAATACACTATCTTCCTATACTCTCGGCTGAACTTCCAAACTGAAATCTTCTTTGAATGCCAATCTAGCCCTGTTTCGATGTTCATACTAATTTATTACACTGTTCGTACACTTCTCTCCATGTAATATGAAAGTATCCAACTAGTCAACCATCCATCCATCCATCCAACCGTCCAACCGTCCAACAATCCAACCGTCCAACAATCCAACCAACTAACCAACAATCTAACCAACCAACCAACAGTCCAACCAACCAACCAACCAACCAACCAACCAACCAACCAACCAACCAAAAAAACAACCAAACCGTAATGCGACAAAACGATAGTCTTTGGCTCTACTTTGTGTTGGCTATAGATATTCATTTTAAAGTGGAACTGTACCCAAAAAATAAATTTATTTTAAATAAAAGGCCTTTAAGTATAATATTTAGAAATGTTAATAGTTTTACGGTATCTGTTCTTGTACTCGAGAAATAACGTTTAATTCGTTATTTTAAACGTTTTAAAGATGCTGTAAAAATAACATTTCTAAACATTCTACTTAAAGGCCTGTTTTATTTTTTTGGGTACAGTTCCCCTTTAAGAACGATCTTTATTTAAGTTATCTAATGTTTTCAAGATAAAAACAATTTACTAATCTTCAAGTCAAATGAAATGTTAGTAAAATCCAAATATTTATACTTATTTCCAATTAAACATACAACAAATTTAAATATATTAAAAATACTATTTAAAATATTTGAAACTTATCGAGTCCGATTGAACATTAAAAGGTATACGAAGTGAAAATAAGTTCGGAAGAAACTCTTATTCTAAAGAACTTTTGAAATTAATTGGCCTGTGCAGCTTTCTCATATCTCACTTCGCTCTTGAGATATTCAGATTTTTTTTCTATGTAAATAACACCACTGCATACGTCATACTGCATGTATAATGACTTATGCGGGAATGTTGTTTATCTTAGATTATTGGATTAAATTACTCGAAACTTTGTCTGTCTAGTGTCATGGGATACATATACGCGCACATGTACAGTTTCAATTGACTTCTCGTGATAATCTCAAGTATATTCCTGATTTTACTCGTCATGCAGTGGTGTCATGTGTATCAATGCAGAGCAAACAAACCTCCATATCTGAGTTATGGGAGAGTTATAAATGCCAATCTTTGTAATTTTAAAGTTCTTTCAAATAAGAGTGTTTTCCGAACTTCTTTTTCACTTCATATACCCTTTAAGAGTAGTTATAACTTAAAACAAATTATAATACCTAGTATAGTATTACCTAAACTGTAAATAGCAATGCAGCCTGTAATCTTACCTGTAATGCAGGCGCTTGAGGGAGGCCCTGAAAGCCGCAGTTCCCCGCACATTTCAGGGCGTACCCTTCCCAACCCCTCCCCCAAGAGCCTGAATTACAGGCTATCAAGCCTGAATTACAGGCTATCACAGCTCGTGAATACTACCCGCGAAAACCAAAACGAGGCTGTCAACGAACAAGAATACGTTTCGCCCATTGTTTCCTTCTGGAGAATCAGATTATGAGGAAATTCTTCGTTTATTAGAAAGTATTCAAGATTGTTTTGGCGTAATATATAATTTATAGACTCTGTAATTCAACGAAATATTACCCCTTGGAGTGATATATCATTCGGGGTAATATTTCGTCGAGTTTCCCTCGCTCCGGGTCTATTAGTCCATTTCTTTGGACTCGATTAGTGCCAAACGTTCTAAATAGTATTTTTAATATATTTAAATTCGTCGTGTATTTAATTAGAAATAAGTGTATAGATATTTGCATTTTACAAACATTTCATTTATCTTGAAAATGGCTTAGGGAACGTCGATCAATAAAAATTTTAAACTTTATCTTGAAAACATTAAAAACATTAAAACATTTTTTATTAAAGTGCTTATGCAATGGAAATTTACCCCAGTTTTTTTATGATTGTATTTGCCAAAACAATTAAAATAATGGAGAAAAGCTTAATTTACAGTTCTTTCTTTAGTCGTCGTCCCGTGAGTTATTAAGTTTTATGTAATTTGAGCTATGATGTCACAAGGATGACATACAGTAGTATTGTAACAAAACTGAAAATCACTGATATCTTTGGATTAATTTAACTAAATTGTCTTAATAGACTTACTCAGTAAAAAAGCTAAGGAATGATATAGTTTAGATATGGATTGCATTGCAACAGATTAGTTTACAGGCCCTTTTATTTAAACATGGATTTTCCCGTTTTTGTTCATTTCAGTTAAATGTTTTTTTGTTTTAAACTTTCCTGTTGCATTTAAAATTGCACAGAAACGATGCCAACAATGAAGCCCAAAGTTCTTTACATATTGTTGAAAACAAAGAACAATTTTTAAGCAAGAGGGAGACCTGTAAACTAATCTCTTTTCATGGCAACCATATCCAAACCATGATGTTTAGTTTTGGTGACTGAGTAAGTCTACAAAGTTTGAGTCAATTTAGTTAAATCAATCAATGTCCTCACTGTGACGTCATAGCTAAAATTACATAAAACGTAATAACTCAAGAACGGGATGACAAATAAAAAAGCTGTAAGAGTCATTCTTCATTATTTTAACTGTTCTTGCAAATAAAATGATAAAAACTGGTATTCTCGTTGCATAAGCAATTTAGTTTTAATTAATTTGTGGAAATACATACTTAGTTCCAACTGTTCCACGACGAATTTCTGTGAAAACTTCTCGTGGTTCGCCAACAATATTTATTGAAGAAGCCTGGATATCTGTAACGCCTTGGTTATATCTTATTAAAATAAGAGACGAATCAAATGTTCAAGCATTATGTCGGTAAGTTTGTGCATACACACGGACAATACGCACGAACGACATAATCGCGTCAAGGTAGCGACACACAAAACATAGTGAAGGTGTTGTACGATGGATAATTAAAATACTATGCTAATGATCACATGGGATGGGGAATTTCTAGCCCGCTGATCTCATGTTACTCTGGTTGGCAATGGTCGAAACTTAGTTGCAAATTGCGTAAGTAGTGTTGATTTGCTGTTGTTCTTAAGTGGAATTTCCTTCGACCTCTCCTTATACTCACATTCAGAACTTCAGATAACTATTTTGGCATTTTATCTCTTAACAAACGTGCCTGAGCCATGACTGAGTGATCAAGGCAAACGTTGTTGATCCTTGTTTAAACGTTTTTCGTTTTCTTGCGAAGAAACTGGAGTCCTAAAAAGTACTTTGTTTTGCTTGAAATTTGTGATGCATATTTAACTAATAAACCAGGAAAATTTCCATCTAAAACGAATCTTAGTAGACAGATACTGTATTTCATCGTAGCGTGGCTTTGGTATGTTTACAGGCAGTTCGACTGTCATTTGAAGCTCTATTATTAATATAATTGAATATCACAGGAGGGTTTTAACATATTCATTTCAACTAGGTTGTCATGCTTACGCCATCAAGTTTCCTATCCAGTCTTTAATTATCCATGGTTGTACAACTACTACATGGTTGTACATCTGCATGATTATACAATGCCTCTACCATTAGAGATTTTGTGGGTATTCACCATTTCTAAGTTGGGCAAGAGCCCTGGCACCAACGAGGTTGCCATTACATCATGGGACTGTTATATTTGGGGGAAGGGTAATTTGTTTGAGTAATCGTTGAAGGGTAAATAAGGTATATAGATGGCGGCTATTTCTCAGGAAGCATTTTTTATATAGACTAAACCTAACGTTACAATTTTAGTTTAAAAACATTTTGAAGACAATTTTTTAGTTTAAAACATTTTTTAACGTTAAAATTAAAATGTTTAGAAAATTACATGTAAAACATTTAACTTGATTAAAGTGCCTATGAAACGAAAAATTCTACTGTGTTTTTGATCCATTTTGGTACTTGTTGATGCGCTGAATCACGGCAAAGGAAAGTGCTTTATTTTTTATGTAAATGTAGAAAAATTACACCAATTTTGACCCATCTCATCGCGCGGTCAAATTACCTTTTGACGTCACACGTTAGAGTCGGCATAGATTCTAGAGATGAAAAAATCATTACTGATCTTGCTTTCAGAGGAGAAAGTTGACTCTAACTCAAACATCAGTAATATTTCCACAGCTAAGCATTCAAGCACCACAAAAACATATCGATATTATCGACTAGACGGCTGCTTCGGTCCCAGACTCCGGACCTTTTTCTATCAAAATAGCGTATTTGAACGTCGATAAAAGCACTTTCCCGTACCGTGATTGAAAAACCGATAGCACCATAATATTCAGCGCATCACAACGTACCAAAGTGGGTCATAAAAACAGAGTAAAATTTTTCGTTTCATAGGCACTTTAAACTGTTTTATAGAGTGATCTAAAGGCCATTTTCCATTTCGCTCGGCGCCGGCAAAAACAGTTCGAAATTGACGTAATTTTTTCCGTTTTCGCTGCTCGTGGGAAAGATTCCCTTGGTTTTGAAAGTCCTGGCAAAACTGGAGACCATTATTTCCATAAAGAAAACTTTCGCCGCGAATCTTTTTCGCCGGCGACGAGCGAAATGGTAATGTGGAAAAGTACATGGAAGTTGTCAACAGGAATGAACAATGTTGTGTTGCCAACTATGAACAATGTTGTGCTGCCAACTATATGAACAATGCTGTGCTGCCAACTATATGAACAATGCTGTGCTGCCAACTGTGAACAATGCTGTGCTGACAACTATGAACAATGTTGTGTTGCCAACTGTGAACAATGTTGAACTGCCAACTGTGAACAATGCTGTGTTGACAACTGTGAACAATGTTGTGCTGCCAACTATGAACAATGTTGAACTGCCAACTGTGAACAATGTTGAACTGCCAACTGTGAACAATGTTGTGCTGCCAACTATGAACAATGTTGTACTGCCAACTATGAACAATGCTGTGCTGCCAACTGTGAACAATGTTGTGCTGCCAACTGTGAACAATGTTGTGCTTCCAACTATGAACAATGTTGTTCTGCCAACTATGAACAATGCTGTGCTGACAACTATGAACAATGCTGTGCTGACAACTGTGAACAATGTCGTGCTGCCAACTGTGAACAATGTTGTGCTGCCAACTGCAGTGAACAATGCTGTGCTGACAACTATGAACAATGTTGTGGGTAAGGTTGTAAGAGCAACATTGATAACATTGATAATGCTGTCCTGCCAACTATGAACAATGTTGTGCTGCCAACTATGAACAATGCTGTGCTGCCAACTATGAACAATGCTGTGCTGCCAACTATGAACAATGTTGTGCTGCCAACTGTGAACAATGTTGAACTGCCAACTGTGAACAATGTTGAACTGCCAACTGTGAACAATGTTGAACTGCCAACTGTGAACAATGTTGTTCTGCCAACTATGAACAATGCTGTGCTGACAACTATGAACAATGCTGTGCTGCCAACTGTGAACAATGTTGTGTTAACAACTGTGAACAATGTTGTGTTGACAACTGTGAACAATGTTGAACTGCCAACTGTGAACAATGTTGAACTGCCAACTGTGAACAATGTTGTTCTGCCAACTATGAACAATGCTGTGCTGACAACTATGAACAATGCTGTGCTGACAACTGTGAACAATGTCGTGCTGCCAACTGTGAACAATGTTGTGCTGCCAACTGCAGTGAACAATGCTGTGCTGACAACTATGAACAATGTTGTGGGTAAGGTTGTAAGAGCAACATTGATAACAATTGCGAACATGCTTGTTGTATATCAGTATTGCTTATTCCTGTTCCAACAACCGTGAACATTCGTTGTTGGTTCAACAATGCTGAACAACAGTGTTGAAACAACACTGAACAACATTGTTCGTGTTTCAACAAAATAATAATATCCGCATTACTACTGAGTATTGCTCCAACCTGCTGTAATGCTTACATTTCAGCTATGTAATTGGAGCATGTTTTGTGATTGACTTATTTTATAATTGATACTGACCTCCCTTCGCGTTTCGCAGCTTCCACAACTGCATGCAAACATTCACAAAAATAACTGAATATCTTAAGAAATGAGATCGAGAAAACAAACGAGATTTAAACAAACAAACAAACAAACAAACAAACAAACAAACAAACAAACAGTGTTTCAAATAACTGCGAACATGTTTGAGTATTTATACATATATTATAACGCACCAAAGATCATTGATATATGCCTATTATACAGTATGTGTAAAATATATTCATGATTGTAAGGGAAAGTATACATGTACCGAATTCGTAAAGAGACGGTTAATTAATATTCATTTATGTTAATATAAATTAGCCTTTAGAGCCTCGACTTTGTGTGAAATTATTTTGAACTTTAAACACAAGGTCGAGGCTAGGAAGGCTAAGTTATATGCACATAAAAGAATATTATAAAACGTGTTGTGCTGCGAGGCAGTATAGAAATATCAAGTCATGTCTTTTTGTGTCCATTCCTTTAGTTTTCTGCTTAAAGTGCACCTAACCCCATTTTTTTTTTGGTTTAGAATAAAAGCACTCCTAAAATTAGGAAGGATGTTCTTTTAAATTTTTAACTTTTTTTGTTTTTGTTCTTAAGTTATTCAAGTTTTTGTAATATGCAAATAAGGCATGTGATGACATAAGATAAGGAAAGCAGAATTGTCAAAGATCTATTTTCGAGTATATCTTCAAAACCATTCATCAAACTTTCTCCAAACTTTACATGTATTTACTTAACAATTATTCGCCGAAGGCGAGGTGAATATCGGTGAATAAAAACCGAGATGAAGTCGAGGTATTTATTCACCGATATTCACTGAGCCTGAGGTGAATAATTGTTTTAGTATAAATACACATTTTCCCACTCTTAGGAACAGCATTTCCTTCAAAAATACTAGTTTCTTGACTTTTTTCTCCTGTCACTTTGACAAATCGGCTGGCGGCCATCTTGAAAAAACGCTGGAGGTGATTATCGAGAAATAATCCGAGGTAGCTCGACCAATCAGCGCTCGCAATTTCTATAATCACCTAATGTATTTATACTAAAGACAGAAAAACTGAAAAAAATAGTTCAAGTTATGTTGTCGTCATGGTAACCGATTTGTTTCCAAGACTTCTAAATTCAGGATCAGAAAATCTTTGTTTTCTGCCATAGCAGAGTTTACTACATCTTCACACTTTAGTAATATTACCAACTCCAAAATGATCAGCACTAGAGAGAAAGTTTGATGAATGGTTTTGAAGATATACTCGAAAATAGATCTTCGACAATTCTTTCCTTATCTTATGTCATCATATGCCTTATTTGTATATTACAAAAACTGGAACAACTTTCGCCAAAATTTAAAAGAACATCGTTCCTAATTTTAGGAGTGCCTTTTTTCTAAACCAAAAAAAATTGGGGTTAGAGGCACTTTAAAATACCCGAGACAAGGATTCAATAGCGCTCCGTCGAGATGACGTCAGTACCGATGTTTGTCCGCTTTTACCCATAATTCTTGCGGCCATAACAAAAGAAATAGCTCATTTGCAATCATTTGTGAGTCAAATTTGGTTTGTTTGTCCGCTTTTTGAGCTATTAATAGCAGCCAGACTCTACGCTATTACGTTCTCAATTAGCAGTTTGTTGTTGTTAAGATTTCCTATAATAAGGTCTCATTAGGTTAAAAGGTAGGCGGGGAATTTGATAAAGTAGAAGGTGAATAACCACCCTGGAGATCAGTAGGATATGTTGTCGATGACCCGAAGGTCCATCTGGATAGTGGGTACCACAGAGGCCCTCTTGAATTCTTGGTAATGTTGTAAAATTCATTAATAATTCATGAAGAAAATTCAAAAGAAATTAATATTTAATTAGCGGTCGATGTTTATGGGCAGTTACAATGGCGAGCCGAAGGCGAGTTTGGTGGTTGTAGAAACGGTAGAAACAAATTATTTTAACTCTGAAAAAGCTCAATTGGAGCAAGTTAACTTTGATAAAACATTGATGTTTTATTAATCAATGTTTTATCCTGAGTTAAAGATGCTGATTAAATATTAATTTCTTTTGAATTTTCTTCATGAATTAATGACTTTACAACACAGGACCGCTCATGTTTTAATTACTACTTAAAAACCTGATAGAATACTTTATTTTCATAAAAATACCGAAAAGATGACTGAACAATTGTCTTTTTTCTGCTCAAATAATAAAGTAGATGACGAACTTCTCCGGCCACCGACTTCTACCTAATGAGAACCCTGCTATACATAAATATTGTATGTTTGTACTGTGTCCTCAAATTGACTCAGAAATATTCCTGTCGAAAGCAGTCGTACACAAAACGTACACGGCTATGTAGCCAATCAGTGTGCGTCATTTTGTGTACAGATCAGATAACGAGCTGAGCAATGCTGTTCTCTCACTGCAAGTCCTACTTGTTATTTCATGTCTTATGGGTTTTTGTATATCTTACCAGATTTTGCTCCTCGACAGGTAAGCCAATGATTCGATTTAGAAATCGTCCGACATCGCCAGCTTCTTTTTCTTTGACACCAAAAGCAATCAAACTAACATTAGCCAGTACTCCCATAGATACCAAACAACCCTAGAACAAAGCATAAACCTCATAATGGCATCCAAAATGAACTGTTCTTTTATACTAATTTAAATTAGTCTTTCTGACCTCGTTCGTGTGTCTGTAATTCCAAAGAATCTTCGCTTTGTAACCAGGCCAGAAAGGCTAATTTGCATGCATATTAAATAATATTTAGACTGGCCGCCATTATGAAAGAGGTCTACATCACTGATCACGAAAGAAGACTGGATCGAGCAACTATTGTTCAGAAAATGAAGCAGGAAGACCAACTGAGGATTCTATGAGATTTTTTGTTGGATTATGTGCTCTTACCATCGACAAAATAAAATAATTTTACTATAAAGAGGACCAGAAGACATTTTTCAAATTACTGGGTAAAACGATTCATGGCCTACAGTACCTACAGATTTACTGCGACTTTCGTCCCTTAGTAATGGCCGCCGTTGGCTCTAATTATCCAGTGAGAGAAGCCTAATATGAGACGTCAAATTAGGTTCAAGATTTTATGCATTTAATGTTAACAAAGAAACTATGTTGGCCAGACACTAAACCTATTTCGCGAGCGTCACAGTTTGATTTGCTTACAAACTCGAAGCTTCTAATGATCTCTCGTCAATTTACATTATGCAAATATGCAAGCTTCAAAATCAGCTCATCAGATACAATAGAAAGCTCAATCCAGTCCTACTTTTGAGATCAGTGGTCTATATCTCTCAGACTACTACGTAATTATGCATACATTTATTTATAATAAAGACATGCATGCATCATAATATATATGAGCTATTCTACAATTTGATTGGTCTTATTACTGGCAAAATATCAGCACATATATCATCAGTAATGAAAAAAATGGCGGAATACGAATCGAACACTCTAAAACGTTGGTGTGCTGCCGAAATAGTGTGTAGGAGGTCTAACGTTTCGAACAAAGACCATTCGACAGAGAATGAAACGTAGAGTAAAATGTAAAGTCTGTTCACGCTTCACTCTCTGACGAAGGGCCTCTTCGAATGTGTGAATGCTGCATGCTCAATGATACAATTACTTTTCTATTATATTCTCTTTTCTTCTCATTCTCGTGACGTAATAGAATCGTCTCGCTTGGTTGGTTGAGACTTGTTCGACGCGGCATTAAGGTGTGTAGAGAAATGCGCATTATCCTTGCCTGTACAAGCCTCTTCCTTTCATCATACTGCTTTCACTCATAACCAAAATTGAAGTAAAATTGAAATTGTTCTTTACAACCTATATTCCATCAAATTTAATTTCTCTATCACATGGTCAATTAAAAAGGACTGGGGCATACATATATGTCAGCCTCCATGGTTGGCTTCAAAATTCAATCCCAAGTTATCGTTCCAGTCCTTATGGGGTTCAATGGGCTAGTCCGGCTCATAAGGTCGCCGTTTTTGTTCTGATTGCGGGCGAATGCGGTCGCTCCAGTTAATTTTTGACGTCATTTAGTGATAGAAACACTAGAGTATACAAAGAAACCTTCACAATAGCATGACAATAGCGTGGATTTAGTTTATTGTGCAGGATTTCTATTAACGCTATTGTGAAGGATTTCTTTGTATAGTATTTATATTACTCAATGATACAAAAAATTAATGGCTGCGACCGCATTCGCCCGCAATCAGAGTAAAAATGGCGGCCTTCAATTTACCAAAAGTACAATAAACAAAGCCAAATTTCTCCAAAACAAACAATGTTATCAGAAAACTAATACCCATTCTCATGTAAGGTGACAAAGAACTTTTATTTTGGCAACACTTGTTGTCGGGTAGAGTGTCCCTTTAAAGTGCCTATCTCACGTTTGGAGATTTTACATAGTCGTAATATTTGGGTCTTCCTGAGCAAAATCATAATCAAAGTTACCAGATGTGATGTCACAAGAAGCATTTCAAACTAGTTTTCTTTTGTTACTTGTCAACCTCGTACCTACGGCATTTTGCCTCCACGGGAAGGTCGGCGAAAATGGCCCTGGGATCGGCTGGTCCATTCTATAATGCGATTTATATTATTCTATAATGCG
Organism: Chrysogorgia sp. JL179-B06; assembly: GCA_035772405.1. Taxonomy (NCBI): domain Eukaryota; kingdom Metazoa; phylum Cnidaria; class Anthozoa; order Scleralcyonacea; family Chrysogorgiidae; genus Chrysogorgia; species Chrysogorgia sp. JL179-B06. The sequence continues at coordinate 907,278 of JAYKKM010000120.1, forward strand.
ATTCTATAATTAATTGAATTCAGCCGAGTATAATTTATTCATCTAAATCTGAATGCTGTCTTCAAATTTTACAGCAAATTGGAAGTGATAGCTTTCGCTAAATTGGATATATGCTTCTTCATACCATTTGTAAGAGATAACCATGGATGTATGACGGGTTATTAAGCTTGTTAGCTGCTTTTATGCCGACGAATGCTGACATGAACAACTCTGAAGAGCATTGAATATTTCGCAATTATTCAGGTCAACAAAGTAGACAAAGGCAATGGAACAAAGACCACAAAAATTATCATATCTAAACACCCAGAAATTCTATGTGACCAGCCGACCTTCCACCGTGGAGGCAAAATGCCCTAGGAACGAGGTTAGTAACTTGCCACAAAAATGCCTCTTGTGACATCACATCCGATAACTTTAACAGCAAAAAAGTATGAAGATGAAATTTTCGGCTCACAAGATACATTATGATTTTGCTTAGGAAGACCTAAATATAACGAATATGTAAAATCCCCAAACGTGAGATAGACACTTTAAGAGTATTCGATTTCTACGAAGCACAACACTTTTATATCATTCAAAATGGTAAAATGTTGAGCAAGAAATCAGGTATTTGTTTGATAAAACAACACGAAAAATACCACGAGTGTCGAAATTATAAAACAATTATACCATTCGCTCCGTCGTATATATATATATATATATATATATAGCCGTACATAGTGGGTCCCAAGTCCACAGTTACCATAAAGCCATATGGTGATAGCCGGTAGGGCACATTGTATACTTTCGTATATATATATATATATATATATATATATATATATATATATATATATATATATATATATATATACATATACATGAAAGTATACAATGTGCCCTACCGGCTATCACCATAATGGCTTTATGGTAACTGTGGACTTGGGACCCACTATGCACGGCTTATTTATATATATATATATATATATATATATAGTAGAATAAGAATTGATTCCTTCGTCGTAAAGTGCTCAACAAGAAGGAGCTGTATACATGAAGTTAAAACTGGATAAAAATAACTATTTACACATAAAACACTACAAATCTGTTTCAAGAGTGTTCCCAAGAGCACTCTCTCATCAGGTGTAAAAATGTGCTGACTAACTAACCTACTTAAATACACTGATCTATGTGACGTCATATAACTTCATACTCTTTAACAAATATCTGTTTGCGTGACGGCATGTACTCGATAATTCGTTCCTACTATTTAATGTGCATAGGTGTGGTTGTTTTATAATAAAGTATTTTTTTAGTTTTAGTATTAGTTATGCATAAATTGCACCGTTTACTAACGTTAGTATATGACGTGGCCCTTGCAAGGATTTTCCATGACAAGATGTAATTAATATTCCCTTCTTTCAATGTCCAAATATATTTGCTTAGTTCTGTTGCATTTTTCGTGTTGATATTCCTAAATGAGGCCGTGTGATTGCGGTATCTTGTTTTAAATTTGTTTTGGGTTAGTCCGACATAAGTTTCTTTACCGTTGCCGGTTTCCACTGTGGCTTGGTAGATAACATTTGTGGTAAGGCATTGACCGTCTAAGGGACACTCTGATTTATTTCTACAATTGCACGTCGGTTCACTTTGTTGGTTGTTGTTGCTTGCACGGGATTTCCCTAAGGTTGATTTGTTATGGTTGCTGATTTTCGATTGCAAGTTAGGCATACATGAATAACTTAACTTAAGAGTGTTTTTATTAAAAATTTTCTTTAGTGGATGTTCATTCGTAAATGTTCCGTTGAGAATTGCCAAGAATTTCTTTCCTACATTCGATGCTACGTGTCTACTGAATGGCGGGTTGTACCAGGTAATATTACGGGGTCTGTTTGATCCGGCTATTCGCCTGTTGTCATCATCCTGCTCATAAGTGAGGGCAAAATCATATCCACTTTTGCTCAGGGCTTGTTGATAAATTGGTGCGGCTCTGTCGAAAGACTGTTTATTTGATGAGGTTTCTCTAAGGCGTCGGTTTATTGCGATTGGGATGTTCTTTATTATGGATGGTGGGTGGTTACTTTCACAATGAACATACAGTGGCGTGTTGTTAGGTTTTACGTATGGTGCGTATGATCCGTCATCAAGATTTAGGGTTACGTCCAGGAAGTTAACAATTTTTTTGTTCGCCTCTATTGTTATCTGGAGCCCATTGTTTGAAAAAACGTTGATAGCAACTCAAGGTTACAAATCCTATGCGGCAAGCAGTAAAGCAGAAAGCATGTAACGAAATATATCGAACAAAAATTCAATTAAAATTTAACCAAGAATCAGAGGTGATCTTATCTCGTTTCAGGGCTTTAATTTAAGAACATTCCTAACAATATCTTCATGGGAGAATACTACTACAAGATGAACGTTAACGAATACGAGTCACTGTTAAAGAAAAATGTAGAAAAGGAATACAAGAAAGCACCATCTGGCACAGAGCGATCAATTAATGACCAAGCCAACCAATTTGCCAATAAATTAGGAATATCCAACAGAGTTGACGTGCTAGCCCGTAGGGATTCGTTCATCACACTCAAAGACCACAAACAGAACTTTCAAAACAATCCATCTTGCCGCTTAATAAACCCTACAAAATCTGAACTAGGACGAGTCAGCAAGCAGATCTTAGATAGAATAAATAACGACATAATCAAGAGCACTGTTGTGCAGCAATGGAAAAGCACAAAAGATACTTTGACCTGGTTTAACGCCATACAGAACAAAAAACAAAACTCGTTTATTGAGTTCGATATAGTAAGTTTTTATCCATCCATCTCTCCTGAGCTCCTAAATAGAGCCCTCGATTTTGCAGCATCGTACACCAACATATCAGCAGAGGAAAGAAGCATTATTCTACACGCAAAGCGATCGCTATTGTTTAACAACGGAATAGCTTGGTCCAAGAAAAACACAGCGGAATCATTTGATGTAACCATGGGATCATACGACGGCGCTGAGACCTGCGAGCTCGTCGGCTCATATCTTTTGTGTCAACTTCCAAAAGAAATTAGTAGAAGCCAGATTGGCCTGTATAGAGATGATGGATTGGCTGCGCTGAGCACCACCGCGCGAAGAATCGAACAAATAAAAAAGGAGATTTGCAACGTTTTTTCAAACAATGGGCTCCAGATAACAATAGAGGCGAACAAAAAAATTGTTAACTTCCTGGACGTAACCCTAAATCTTGATGACGGATCATACGCACCATACGTAAAACCTAACAACACGCCACTGTATGTTCATTGTGAAAGTAACCACCCACCATCCATAATAAAGAACATCCCAATCGCAATAAACCGACGCCTTAGAGAAACCTCATCAAATAAACAGTCTTTCGACAGAGCCGCACCAATTTATCAACAAGCCCTGAGCAAAAGTGGATATGATTTTGCCCTCACTTATGAGCAGGATGATGACAACAGGCGAATAGCCGGATCAAACAGACCCCGTAATATTACCTGGTACAACCCGCCATTCAGTAGACACGTAGCATCGAATGTAGGAAAGAAATTCTTGGCAATTCTCAACGGAACATTTACGAATGAACATCCACTAAAGAAAATTTTTAATAAAAACACTCTTAAGTTAAGTTATTCATGTATGCCTAACTTGCAATCGAAAATCAGCAACCATAACAAATCAACCTTAGGGAAATCCCGTGCAAGCAACAACAACCAACAAAGTGAACCGACGTGCAATTGTAGAAATAAATCAGAGTGTCCCTTAGACGGTCAATGCCTTACCACAAATGTTATCTACCAAGCCACAGTGGAAACCGGCAACGGTAAAGAAACTTATGTCGGACTAACCCAAAACAAATTTAAAACAAGATACCGCAATCACACGGCCTCATTTAGGAATATCAACACGAAAAATGCAACAGAACTAAGCAAATATATTTGGACATTGAAAGAAGGGAATATTAATTACATCTTGTCATGGAAAATCCTTGCAAGGGCCACGTCATATACTAACGTTAGTAAACGGTGCAATTTATGCATAACAGAAAAATACTTTATTATAAAACAACCACACCTATGCACATTAAATAGTAGGAACGAATTATCGAGTACATGCCGTCACGCAAACAGATATTTGTTAAAGAGTATGAAGTTATATGACGTCACATAGATCAGTGTATTTAAGTAGGTTAGTTAGTCAGCACATTTTTACACCTGATGAGAGAGTGCTCTTGGGAACACTCTTGAAACAGATTTGTAGTGTTTTATGTGTAAATAGTTATTTTTATCCAGTTTTAACTTCATGTATATATATATATATATATATATATATAACTACAGACGGTACCGTTTCGGCCTTTTGGGCCTCATCAGTGTAGTGCTGATGAGCAGGATGAAGATGACTGCTATTTACAGTCACCCTTGATGCACACAAAATGTGGGACATCAAGAACCATGCCAGAGCGCTCAAACTGCAAGCAGTGAGCGTGCGCACAATGCGTAAGCGACAATGGTTCATCCTGTATAGAGCGCTCAATATGACCTAAAGGTCATAGAGCGTATATATATATATATATATATACATACGTATATATATACATACATACGTATATATACATACATATATATACATACGTATATATACGTATATATACGTATATATATACGTATATATATACGTATATATATACGTATATATATACGTATATATATACGTATATATATACGTATATATATACGTATATATACGTATATATACATACGTATATATATATATATACATACGTATATATATATAGAACGTATATATATATAATTTTTTTTAATAACTTTATTTTTTGGCACTAAATTAGCTAATAATTACATACACTATTAATACAAACATGTATGTACCTGTATGTACAGAGGATATATAAATCTAAGGTAATAATAAAGGGTAAATCTAATGTAAATATGTAATATGCCAAAAATTGGCAAGTCCCATGTAAGGTGCTCATATTTAAAACGGGGAAACAGAGGGAGAAAAAGGAAAAAAACTTACACAAAATACTCAAAATGTAGTTATTGCTTGTGAACTAAACATGTCAGGATTACAGTTACTAACATAGCCAGTATAATAAAGTCTGTTTTAGGTTTGTGTATAAACTCACCTGCATAATCTGATTAAACTGAGCAATATCATACGTTTTAGTTAAATTCGACGAAGTGAGTACGGCTTGTAAATTAACACCAGGGTATACTACATTCTGTTAAAAAAACACAGACAAATTGAGAGGTGAAATTTAATATGGCGGTTGGATGGTATGATACGAACGAAGCAACAAACACAGTACGAGGTCTCTATGCCAATCAATGAATAAACAAGCAAACAAACCGAAAAAGGAGGAACAAATATAAAAAAAAAAAATTTAAAAAGACGTAAAATAAATAAAGAATGAAAGAATCAACCAACCAACCAACCAACCAACCAACGAAGCAAGGAAGCAAGGGAACTAACAAACGATCGAACCAACGAACGAACCAACGAACGAACCAACCAACCAACCAACCAACGAACGAACCAACGAACGAACCAACCAACCAACCAACCAACCAACCAACGAACCAACCAACGAATCAACAAACTAACCAACGAACCAACCAACGAACGAAACTAACCTCACAAATACCAGAATACATCTGTCTTAAAGCCGATCGTCCATAAGGTGTATCAAAATTGAACTGAGAAAGATCTGCTCCAGTGGCTGCACGACGGTCTCCCTTAGTCAAAGCTCCTATTATAGATAATTAACACATTTAGACTTTGATCAAAATATTGCATGGAAGGAATATACAGATGGAAGGTTTAATAAATATGACCAATATAACAAATTTTGTAATAACGTTAAAGTTTTTTCTAATAACGTTAATAGCTAAACATTGACATTTAAACTCATATTTTACATGTATACGTCATGCGCTAATCTCTCACATTCTTTTCCCATCGCATCATATGTACGCGGTAAATACGTACCTAAAATGAACAGGTTTTGTGATTGGCTATATGGAACAAAGGTGGTTAGGGTTAGGACATTGGTTTCTTTGTGGTTGATTCTATTGTTTTATTGTTTTAATCAACCTATCACAAAACTTGATAGTATAGGTAGGTGGCGACCCTATGTACCAATTGCCAAAGGTGTGAATGCTGCATGCTCAATTACAATTACTTTTCTATTATATTCTCTTTTCTTCTCATTCTCGTGACGTATTAGAATCTTCTCGGTTGGTTGAGACTTGTCTGACGCGGCATTAAGGTGTGCTACTCGTATATAGAGAAATGCACATTGTCCTTTCCTGTACAAGCCTCTTGCTTTCACAGAGAGTAAAGGGTCGACCATGCTGCTTTCACTCATAACCAATTCAGTATTTGATCGATTTACACTAGACGTGTACTTCTGAGCATGTCCTGCTGAAGTCTATATTTTAGCTCACATTTCTTCAAGCCCGTTTGCTCTGAAAGCGCTTTCATTAGTTCAGCATACACTTTAAGCTCGCCTTTCTATCGATAGAAATAATTTTGCTTTCGTCCACCATGACACTGAAAAACTTGACTAAAATACGTAATTTGCTTGTCGCCCAGATGGGATATTGAATGTGAAGGTTTGAGCTTCTATAAAGGTTTGTTTTTCCGAAATGCTAATGACTGTGAATTTCGGATACAATACTCTGCTGCTAGAGAAATTTAGCCTGATTCAAACGTTGATGGTACATTGTATACTTGAACGCCATACTAGAGATTTTATTAACTTTCTCACTCAAATCCTCAACCCGTTTATCACACGGAAAGCAGAAAAGAAAGCCAAATTCCTGGGATGACGTCCACTTATTAGCATTTTAACTAGGAGTTCTTATCAGAAGTGAAATTATGCCTCCGGACTGACACAGCAGCAGTGGATAAGAGGTTGCCTGTAGAAGTGTTCAGGATTAGGCATGCCAGCAGAATGATGCTAGAGGATCAAATAGATAGAATGTAGAATACAGTAAAAACCCGCGTATAAGAACCTGTGAATTAAGAACCTTTAGGCTAAAATTTGCCTTTTAGACCCCCATTTTATAAGAACTTTTTAGCCTAAGAATTGTAACAGGTTCTTATTTGAAAAAAAGAAATAAAAAGAAATAACTGAAAATAAAAACACGAAATTTTGCACATTTTGTATTTTTGGTAATGACATTATGTTAAATTATTTTTAAAATATTTCCCAGTAACACTGCAACACAGTTCAAATTTTATTTTCCTGCATGCATCACTGCAGTTTAATTGTTACCTAAAGGAACTGGATATAAATCAGAGCAGGGTAAGGTAATTTTTTATTATGTGGTATTATTAGTACAGAAGCAAGTGACCACACCCATTTTGAGCTAGTTGTTGGACCAACAGCAAGCACCCTTTCCTCGAAAAAAATAAGAACCTATTTAAGAACCTAAATAGCCTAAAATCCCAGCAAATACCACTTATATAAGAACCTTTTTAGGCTAACTCGAAAAATGGTGGTTCTTATACGCGGGTTTTTACTGTATAAACCACGGATAAAGGCGATCATATAGCCTTGTAATATTAAAATAACATACGGTAATCATATGGCGCGTTTATACTTTGTCGAGATGACGTCAGTACCCATGTTTGTCCGCATTTACCCGTAATTATTGAGGCCATAACAAAAGAAAATAGCTCATTTGCGAGTCAAATTTGGTGTGTTTGTTCGCATTTTGAGCTATTAATTGTAACCGCTTAAAGGGCTATTCAATATGACCATTTGAACGCCATACATCTACATGTAATTCGAAAAACATTTACTCGAAACGAGCAAGAAGTCGAAGTCAGGAATGTCTAAATGTCATAGGTAAATAAAACAATGCATTATTCATTCCGAGCGGCCGGGAATATTAACTGCTAAGAAACATCCACTTTTTCACACAGATCGAGATTAACAGCAGCTATAGATAGCTCTGCCAATCGACTGGGGTACGAGTTAAACACAGGGACGCCAAGATGCCACCCTATAAGGGAAGGCAGCAAAAACATAAACCTGTATGAATTATATCGAAGGAAAGATCAAATCAAAGAAATATTTCACTGTTCAAATATTTGACTTACATATGTTTATTAATGATATAGAATTTGGGATTATAGGCACCCAATAGAAATTTCGAACTCTTTGTCTAATTGTTAGAGACAACACGAGTACCGAACATATTAGTTATTTGTTAATATCGTACGTACTTTAGACTACATTTTAGACTACGATTTATTAACCGCAATACCACAACAATATGCGTACAGGTATGCCTGTCATCGCTTAAAGTGCCTGTGTCACAAAAAAATTTATTGCATGTTTGGATAGATGAGAGCAAATTATACTTTAAGTTCTTTTCTAGTTTTCGATTTGCTCTTTTAGTTCGCGAGATATAGGCACTTTAAGGCCGGTTTTGGCAAAAAAAGCCGCAAATTGCCAGGGGCCTGGGACGATAGACGTGTGACGTAGCATAAAGACTTTGTTTACGACGTGCGTTATGCATTCTCTATATTTTTCAATATTCATTCTCTATATTTTTCAATACGCATCTATCGGGCATTTTACTTCACTTTGCAATAGAAAGCATAATAACAACAAGCAAAAACACGCAGTCGATGTCATTATGCTACGTCACACACTGTCGCGCCAGTCCCTTTCACGCATTTCCTACGGGCGCGTAAATTTTTCGCAAAAAGCCGTTTTTGGCATGTTTAGAGACCTGTATCTCGGGAACTAAAAGAGCGAATCGAAAACTAGAAAATAACTTAAAGTATAATTTGCTCTCATCTATCCAAACATGCAATAAAATTTTTTGTGACATAGGCACTTTAACATACCTAGTGATTCTAGTCGCTTAGCAACAGCAGCAGCAAATCTTCTTTCTCCTCCCAAGTTCGTCGTAACAAGTTTATATATTGGTCCACTAAACACAAAAATAAAATAATAAAGATTGATTATTTCTGTTTTGCATCTTTCCAGGAATAAAGATTATATATTACCATTGATAGCTTATTTACGCAATGTAGTTTTATTCGTGAAGTAATAAAAACACTCGAGATGTTGGGAAAGTACTCGCCACGGCGACTCGTGCTTCTCCCTACACTTCTCTCGTGTTTTTATTACGTCACTCATGTTACGATCATGTTATAGAGACCCGGGCAAACGTATTCTATTATTGCGTTCGACGAAGGAGAACTCATTCTAATCTTGCATGTCATGGGTCACTGTGCTTTATAGCTAAAAGAAATCAAGATAAAAACTTTACCATTTTTGAATAAATTACCGGAATAAATTATGGCATTAGTATGAAAGCGTATCCGTATCTTGATCTGAAATCCTTAAGGTAGCAAGATCCCTCTGAATACATTTTTAATACCATACAATATAACAATTAACCCTTACAACCATTTGATAGAACATATGACAAATAATATTTCCACACAAAAAGTTTGCATAAATTATGTTAATTAGCTGACGAAATGGCCGCCGATTGGTCAAAATCGGGATATACTTCAAACAAATTTGCCATTTTCCAAACACTATTTCTCCCTCATTTTCCCATATATTTCAATAAAATTTTCACCACAGCCTCCTAACAGGAATATCTAGGGAATGGTGGTAGGAATTTTGAATCTGATTCATAATTGTTGAATTATCTGACATAATTAATATAATTTATGTGGTGGAAATTGAAAAAAAAAAGAAAAAGCATGTCAGAAAATAGCTGAAAGTTTATATTGAAAATGCTACCACCAGAATATGCCTTAGTATATAAGCTATAAACTCAGAAACTTTCAGGACCTTATCCCTAAAACTGCCTGAGAAATCTTGTTTGAAGTATATCCCGATTTTGACCAATCGGCGGCCATTTCGTCAGCTAATTAGCATAATTTATGCAAACTTTTTGTGTGGAAATATTATTTGTCATATGTTCTATCAAATGGTTGTAAGGGTTAATTGTTATATTGTATGGTATTAAAAATGTATTCAGAGGGATCTTGCTACCTTAAAGATTTCGACTTATATAAGTATATACGATCATTTTAACACAATGACGAATGCTGTTTTATTTTGGTTCTCGTTTTTCAACTTTGATTTTTGTTGCTCATCCTTTATCATAAGCATAATATAAGACTAGGACTGGAGTCTCGCTGTCTCGGGACTGACACAGGAGCAGTGGGTACGAGGTTGGAGCAGTGTTCTCACGTTTGTAATATTTGCTGAATCTTCAACTCGTACAAACGAACGGGAATACCCTTCTAATATTAAAACAACATACCGTAGAAGCCCGCTTATAAGCCCTGGGCTTATACAACTTCGTAAGGGGTTTTCAGTGGGCCTATAACCGGGGGCTTATAACCGGGAGGGCTAATAAGCGGGATAGAAAAAACGTTTCAAAACGCAACAGACAAACTATGTTGGCACTTTATTGCTCGACGTTTTCCTTAATATCGCAAGTGCAAAAACAATAACAAATAAAGAAGATTTCTGATTTTGGCCAGGGAACCATTCCAAAAACAATCCATTCGTATGAAACGTTATTAAAAAACCCGGCGCAACTTAAAAGTTCAAGTTATACCGCTTCAAATTTCTATAAAAGTAACAAATAGTAACGTCGCGTATGTCTATAACAAAATCTGCTGCACAAGTTATGTAGCTGCCTCGAAATGATCTTCGTCGTCGTCATCGTCATCGTCATCACTGTCAAAATGAAACTCTAAATCGTCGGCATTGAATTACCATCTGTTTACTTTATATTTGGGGACAAAAAGCACAAAGTCGGTGTGAAAAGAATACGACAAGCACAAAATGCGTCGTAAGGAGACATCATAACGCCAACTGAAGTACTGAACTCAAAAATTGTAGTAATGTCACCTACAGCAAGTAAATTAACTTGCCATAATGAGAATGCTGAATTGTTGAAACATATTATCAGTAAAAGTTTTGTTTCAACGCTAGTTGCGCTGTTTCTCTGTTTTTTCGTTGTTATTTTTACTATAAAAGGTGCTAATGGAAGGTGGGCTTATATCCGGGGGGCTTATAACTGGAAGGTATTTTCTGTTACCAAACAGATGGGCTTATAAGGGGGGGCTTATAATCGGGGGGGGGCTTATAATCGGGGGCGGCTTATAAGCGGGATTCTAGGGTATATACGGAAATCATGCGGGATCCGATGTCACAGTTGTCAAAAACATTGAGGTTATAGTGTTTCCTTGAATTAAGACGCTGTCGTTTGTTGCCGTGTTCCACTCGATAACAATCTAAACCATGTATCAAGGCAATCATATGGCCCATTATAGCCATCTAATATTAAAATAACATACGGTAATCATATGGCGTGTTTATAATGTCAAAATTCAATATGACCATTTGAACGCCATACATCTAATTCCAACAACATTTACTCGCAACGAGCAAGCCTCGCGAAGTTATAAATGTTCCATTCAAGCGACAATTTTGCCAAATCGAAGTTCACATTTGTAATATTTCTGAATTGAACGACTTATCTGGCGGTCCGCAAGCAGTCATATTTCAAATCGAACAAACGAACGGGGATACCCTTCTAATATTAAAACAACATACAGAAATCATGCATGCGGGATCACCTGGATGTCACCGTTGTCAAAAACATTGAGATTATACAGCGTCTCCTTGAATTAAGACGCTGTAATATATTTATTAGCTTTCTTTATTTTCATAATTCGTCACAGCATAATTTTATGTTTATAAACCAATCTTCATTCACCATTTGCTGGTCCACATGCGTCGAACGCACTTACATAATCTTTGATTACTCCCAGTTTAAATCTAAACGCGGGTGTGTGCCAATCAGAGCTTGCGTAAGAAGCAACGTATATTATAACCTGACTTGATTGGAGCGATGGGACCTTCCTAGTTGTTGAACTGCTTTATCAGCGCTCCACGGTAATTCCATAGTGAGATGAACACGACGTCTCTGGTTGGCTGCTCTGATATCTGCATGGATCGATATTCCTTAAAAAGGATAACATGTTTGTAAGTACTTAAAGAAGTTGGCTTCTTCAGAATACTGAACTGCAGTAACATAATTGAACGGTACACCCAACATGGAAGAAAGTATAGGTAATACAGTAGCATGGTTTCGAGTCCAATTTGAAAATTAATAAGTAATCGTACTTATAATTATTATAAACTTATGATTAGTAAAAAATTACTATTAGTCTAATACAAATTGCTGTAATCTGATTGGCTACGCTACTCGCTATCTGTATATATCGAGTAGCAACAAGTGACGTGTTAAGGATGCGTTTTTCGCAAAAAAACAATGCTTATGACGTTATGTCTCGTTTTTCGAAATAATTTTGAAGAAATAACGTTTTACAATTTCTATGAGGCGATAGTTAATTCGAGCTTCGCCGTTAACTATTACCTCATAGAAACTTCGAGCTCATACAGAAAAATGTTCGAGACAATTGGACTAACAACGTCCGAGTTTACACAGCTCTGTCCATAGCCTATTATACAATAGTCTCAATGCTCTTACAACAATATATTCTTAAATATACTGATAAAACTTATTACAGTTTCATTATAAGATAAAGCCCACTACATATATTACCACTATAAACAAAAAAACTATTAATTTTAAAAAAGAAAAGTCTTAACTGTTGACTTAAAATTACCCAACATATCAAAGCTTCTAATTTCCTGTGGTAATGAATTCCACAGTTTTGGTGCCGAAACCGAGAATGCTCTGTCTCCATGGAATCCACCGTTTTGGATTTTGGCTCAATTAGCAGATTACGGTCTGACGAGGAGTAAGTGAAATTAATTGAAATTGTGTTAATATTCTACAAATTATTTCGCTCTGTGTTAATATATACACTGCTGTAGTGAATGTGGGAGAGCTTGGAGTAAACGAACGACACGTGGACGATCGTCAAGCTCATATCCTCAGAAAAATTATTCTGAGTCACGGATAGGAATCGAACCTGTAACCTTTTGATTTCTAGTGAGACGCTCTAACCATTGAGCTATCGAGACTCGATGAGACGATGGAGAGTGAAAGTTACAATGATGTACTGGTTCGATTGATATATGTACCGCCCATGCGGCAGTCACCATATATCGGTAATGCTTGGATGCGCTAATATACACAATGTTGTAGTGAATGTGGGAGAGCTCGGAGTATAGACAGACGATACGTGGACGATCGTCAAATGCATACTACAGAATCGAACCCTTAACCTTTTGATTGCCAGTGAGATACTCTAACTATTGAGCTAACGAAACTCAAATGGAGAGCGAAAGTAACAATGGTGTACTGGTTCGATTGTTATATGTACAACTTATGCAGCAATCACTATATGTCGGTTATGCTTGGAGGTGTTAATTCGCTCTATTAATTCACCGTTCCTATATACCTGTACTAGCAGCATCGGAGATTATTGCCACCAGTTTCTCACCATTCATGAAGCTGTTTTTCTGAAGTGAAAACCACATGTACATCATTAGTTTGTAGCTTTAAAATATATATTATTACCTGATATAGGTACACAAGTACTTTAAAGTGCTACTGCGATAAAGTACAGCATCAAATATAACTACGTTCACTTAATATTCAAGTGAAATATTAAATTTTAGGCTGAGAGGAAAGTTTGAGAAAGCCTCTATTAAAGTGTATATAAAATGAAAATTAAGTTTCTCTTATTGAAATTCTTTAAAGTAAGGGACAATGTCGTTTAACACACTTTTATATCTTACTCCGTTCTGGAGATATTCAGATTTGAAAGATATGCAAATGAATAACCAATGACGTAGAAACCTTGACAAAACCTTTTGATTTACTTTTAATCTTCAAAATTATTTTACCAAATCGTGTGAACATGCCACATAGATAGAAACCTGCAAATCAAACATTGCTAGCCTAACAAACGAAGATAAAAACAGAATTTATTTATTTCGTTCCGTGACATTTGTTTTGTTTTTGGTGTGCATATTTGCTTTCCTATAATTGGTTATATCACCCATAAGTTTAACATGGAGTATTGTTGAACATTGAAAATGTTGTTCAACATGACATAAATAGTATGTCATTTTATGAAGAAAAGAGGCTGAAAACTGATGTGTAACCATGGGAACTGTGTGTTCCGAAGTTGCTCTCGAAACACAATAAATCTCCTTGGTTCAATAGTTGTTTTATTTAATCTCTCTTTAATACTCTCTTTTGTTAATCTACCAAAAACTCGTGCTCCCTGTCACGTGACTAAAACAATTCTAACACGGGGGAGGGGTGGGACATCCAAAGTACGCCTTATGTGTGTGTAACCATGGAAACTGTGTATGTGGTAATATCGTTTAACTGATTGCTATTAATGTGCCAAGTTTCACATGATTTGGTAAAATAATTTTGAAGATAAACTGGATTACACAGTACATCAAAATGTTGCATATCTGCAAAATGTTGCATATATTTGCATATCTTTCACATCTGAATATCTCCAGAACGTAGTGAGATATAGAAGTGTGTTAAACGACATTGTCCCTTACTTTAAAGAGTTCATTCCAATAAGACAAACTTAATTGGTGTAACATTTAGATCCAAAGTATTCAATATGAATTAAATTTGCTGCCGCCATTAATTTGGCCGATAAACATAAGGAAATTGAGACGAGTCGTTATGACATCATCTACTCCACATATACAGGTATGTAGTCCGTTTTCGCCATTATTCGTATCAGAACTCGATTCAGAGTTTGAAGACATATTTACGAACGAAACTATATGCAGAGAAACGGTTCTACGCTGTACCTTTGGCATGAATCAGGGCCATTCAGGTTGTTTGAAATATACAAGATTGTTGCACGTTTGAACATATGGAATTCTGGAGTTACCATAGGTTTATAATCAATATATTGAAAATCATAAGAAATAACTTGTTTTAACGTTTACCCAGTCAATGAAACTGTATAAACTCAGGAAATTTCAATTGAAACTTTGCATGTCGATCGATACAGACAACTAAAGTAAATAATATCGTTTAAGTTTTAATGTTACAATAGTAATAATATAGTTCCCAGACCTCTACGTCTCTTTGAAGAAAATCTTCGTTTTCTGACATAGTAGGCTTTGCACCAACGTCAAACTTCCGTTTCAAATTAGTTAAGTTAGAAAATGTTTCCCAGCGAAGAGAAAACAAATAATTTTGTTTTGGAAATCATGAGGACTGGAATCTAATAATTTACCATAGCGACCAGAAAATTAGAACGATTTTCTCCAGTTTAGTGGTCTGTATGCACATTCAAAGTTTCAAGTGATTTCGTTCAATAATCTTAAAAATATATACGATTTTCCAAAATGTTAAAATGTTGTGCAAACATTTCATTTGAATATCACATATAAGACTAAATATCTCAAGAACTAAATGAAATATGGAAAAGTTGTAAATTGATATTCTTCGTTATTTGAAGAGTTATTTCAAATAAGATAAACTTAATTTTCGTGTCATATACACTTTAAGGCCTTTTCTTTAAAACTAATTTATTTTTTGGGTACAGTTCCCCTTTAATGCCTTGTTTTAGAACAGATCTTATGCGAAAAAAACAAAAATTAAATGTTTTTATTTTAATTTTCGGGTACCTGCCAGTCATTACTCGGTAAGTTTTGTGATTGGTTACATGAAACAAAAGTGGTTAGGGTTAGCCATTGGTTTCTTTGTGATTGATTATATTGTTTTATTGTTTTAATCAACCAATCACAAAAGTTGTTCATTTAGGTAGGTGGCGACCCTCAATACTACCCATTAGGCAGGTGAAGTCACACACGATTTCGGATCACACTGCCCCTTTAATGAGTGTCTTTATATGTGATAAACTAAGATACACTTGCTGTTCTTTAAGTTGCTGGTTTCTACAACTTATATAGATAACGTTAAAATTATTACGCTAATGAACGCATAAAATGGTTCGTCTTTTCAGTGGTGCAATAAACTAACAGAACCCGATAAAACACTGCTGCTCGTTTATTAAACATCACTTGTAAAATTCATTGAGAATTCATGAAGAAAATTCAAAGGAAATTAATATTTAATCAGCTGCATCTTTACACACTGCAGGATAAAACATTGATTAATAAAACATCAATGTTTTATCAAAGTTAACTTGCTCAAATTGAGCTTTTTCGGAGTTAAAATAATTTGTTTGTACCGTTTCTACAACTTCCAAACAAAGTATGCATTATATATTCTATTCATGTTACAAGTTCATTAAAACATTCGCGGCCGATGTTTTAACTACTACATAAAAAATTACAGCACAAATTTTATATCCATGTCCTTTTTATATCCTTACCTCTTGGATATTTAAACTGTCGACATTGGTGCTGTCAGATTCCCTGGTTTGATAACAAGGTTTACTCTCACCGTTAATTCTTACAATTCTTCCACGACGCCCGGTCATCTCAGCAACACAGGACGGACCTCCCAGTTTGTCGATAATCTCATCTAAAGGACTAGAAATATTACGTTGCAAATAAACTTGCCAGGTGCACCATCTTGACTTAATTGTTCGATCAATAAAGGATCTTAAACTGTTTAAATCAATTATGTATAGATTTTTAACTTAAAAGTACGATGAGCGCCTCTGAGCGTGAAACTCTGAGTTACTGTTTTGACTGTTTTTAATCCATTTTATCTTTTAATAATATATATATATATATATATATATATATATATATATATATATATATATATATATATATATATATATATTATATATATATAGTTGTCAAAGTGAAATCAATGTTCGTCTATATTTCAGGAAGTGTCACTTGGACAATGACGAAACTTGACTGGCAAGTTGCAGGTCACCCCAATTATATTGCTGTTAAGTGTTGTCATTGTCCAACCGACACTTTCTGAAATAAAGACGAAAATTGATTACACTTACATAACTAATGACGTCATCAAATTCAAATTCTCATGTCTAGACAACTAAGTGATAATCAGAAAATTGAACCATTTCAATCATTTTTCTCATTTCCTCATTTTTCCTGACATACAATCATTATTAACATACTTAACAGGTAGTTTTATTTTCGTCACAAAGCTTATCAGAAGTTCTTTGGATTGGACGCACCACTGATCCTCAACGATATTTCCACTCTAAATAAAAATACGGTGGGTTAAAAAAGTCTTGGTTTTTATATTAGCTCAGCTAGAAAAAGTTGCATAATATTTTTATAAAAATCATTATGACATTTCAGCAATAGAGGCAGAGTTGTGAAACAATTCTAACGAAGATAGACACAAATTAACGGATTGACAGAATGCATAACTTACAAATGAATGGGTCGTTATTACATTGACTATACAGTGTACATTTTACGAAACTAGCCTGTGGTAGGTTCTTATTTATTTTATATCTAATGAAAAATCAGGGTGTTAGCTTCTTATTTATTTGATATATAATGAAAATTCAGGGTGTTAGCTTCTTATTTATTTGATATCTAATAAAAAATCAGGGTATTAGGTTCTTATTTATTTGATATCTAATGAAAAATCAAGGTGTTAGGTTCTTATTTATTTGATATCTAATGAAAAATCAGGGTATTAGGTTCTTATTTATTTGATATCTAATGAAAAATCAAGGTGTTAGTTCTTATTTATTTGATATCTAATAAAAAATCAGGGTGTTAGTTCTTATTTATTTGATATCGAATGAAAAAGCAGGGTATTAGGTTCTTATTTATTTGATATCTAATGAAAAATCCAAGTGTTAGGTTCTTATTTATTTCATATCTAATAAAAAATCAAGGTGTTAGGTTCTTATTTATTTGATATCTAATAAAAAATCAGGGTGTTAGGTTCTTATTTATTTGATATCTAATAAAAAATCATGGTATTAGGTTCTTATTTATTTGATATCTAATAAAAAATCAGGGTATTAGGGTCTTATTTATTTGATATCTAATGAAAAATCAGGGTGTTAGGTTCTTATTTATTTGATATCTAATAAAAAATCAGGGTGTTAGGTTCTTATTTATTTGATATCTAATGAAAAATCAGGGTGTTAGCTTCTTATTTATTTGATATATAATGAAAATTCAGGGTGTTAGCTTCTTATTTATTTGATATCTAATGAAAAATCAGGGTATTAGGTTTCTTATTTATTTGATATCTAATGAAAAATCAGGGTATTACGTTTCTTATTTATTTGATATCTAATGAAAAATCAAGGTGTTAGGTTCTTATTTATTTGATATCTAATGAAAAAGCAGGGTGTTAGGTTCTTATTTATTTGATATCTAATGAAAAATATGGGTATTAGGTTCTTATTTATTTGATATCTAATGAAAAATCAAGGTATTAGGTTCTTATTTATTTGATATCTAATGAAAAAGCAGGGTGTTAGGTTCTTATTTATTTGATATCTAATAAAAAATCAGTGTTAGGTTCTTATTTATTTGATATCTAATGAAAAAGCAGGGTATTAGGTTCTTATTTATTTGATATCTAATGAAAAATCAGGGTATTAGGTTCTTATTTATTTGATATCTAATGAAAAATCAGTGTTAGGTTCTTATTTACTTGATATCCACAATGAAAAATCAGGGTATTAGGTTCTTATTTATTTGATATCTAATGAAAAAGCAGGGTGTTAGTTCTTATTTATTTGATATCTAATGAAAAATCAGGGTATTAGGTTCTTATTTATTTGATATCTAATGAAATATCAAGGTATTAGGTTCTTATTTATTTGATATCCACAATGAAAAATCAGGGTGTTAGTTCTTATTTATTTGATATCTAATGAAAAATATGGGTATTAGGTTCTTATTTATTTGATATCTAATGAAAAGTCAAAGTGTTGGAAAAAGTTCAGATATCTCTAAATAAAGAATATCTAACAGTTAGAAAAAATCAGCATGTTTTTCACAATGGACGATCGACTGTATCTGCTCTTATTAACAAACTTGGTTTAATGACACAGACAGTAGATCGAACGGGAAGAAAGATATCTACGCCTTATTTATCTATTTCAGTAAAGTTTTTGATCTAGTCGATCATTCTATACTTCTATCAAAGCTAAAGAAAAAGAACATTAACAAGAGTTTGTGGCAGTGGATTAAAGGTTTTCTTCATAATAGAACACAACAAGTGAAGCTTCCCGGTGCTCTCTGTCAACAATAAAGCCCTGCCCTGTTGGAGTACCACAGGGATCTGTCATCTCTCCTCTACTGTTGAATATGTTTATTGATGATTTCGAAGATTCCATATCCCAGAATATGTAGGAACGTATTCGTTTGTGCAAAAAAGGCCGACGATTGTACGGTATTCGAAAGTGTTCCGAGGAGCTGTAAATCAAATATGCAAACAGTACTCGATGGTTTACAAAATTGGTCAATTACTAACAATATGTTGCTAAATTCAAAGAAAACTAAATGTGGATCTGCGTCTGCAAAACCTCTACTGAGCCAGATAATATGCGGATAGGGGAATCAGTTCTGGAGAGGCTGTCAAAGTTCAAGTTACAACAAGATGATCTGCGGTGGAACTACCATGTTGAACAAACAATCAAGAAAGCCAGTAAGAGATTATATTATCTGCGCGAATCTACCAAGTGAGATTGGTATAAAAGTATATTGTACCAAAATTCGCCCGCTTCTTGAATAATATACGTCACCAGTATGGGGAGGTCTACCAAAATATCTGGCGGCAGACTTACAACACGTTCAAGATAGAAACCTGGACAGAATTGGGATCAAGAGCTACTGAGTCCACTTTGGAGGAGAGGGAGGATTCTACCAAACGTGAAGCTACAAGGATACTAAAATCGTATCTTTGTGACAAATCGAACAATTCATAAATAAAATCTAAGAGCAAAGCCCAGCCCTCTTTATACAGTATATCAATCTCAGGAACAAATAGACATTCGAATTCATTCATTCCCAGAGCAGCCAGGCTCCTGGTTGTCTAACTGAATATTTTAAACAGAGTATTAGCAATGTTTTAAATAGTTTTACTAATTGTATAATTATTTATCAAATGATTTGTAAATCCATTGTAATTTTATTCTTAGGATGGATAAATAAGATTATTATTATCACTTTTTGTGACAAACGAGAACCGCGTTTCCGTCTCGAACGAAAAAGCTAATGTTAATGCTTTACAACTATTTTTTATAGAACAGCTACCCACCCATTCACAATGTTCATTAATGTTAAACATTCCCAAAATAATTTTAAACAATAATAAAATATTAATCCTTTAAAAACTTACAGGTTGTTGTATTTGAGTGGGAAAATGCTGAGTAATGAAGCGATTTAAAATCACTTCAGTAGTCGAGATAAATGTATTAATTGAGCTACCACAACGTGCAACCTCACTTTCCAGACTTGCCTGAAAAACAAAGCCATATAAATACGATGAGAATGTTGTTGACAGTATAGCTCTGCAAATATTAAAGGGGAACTGTAGTCAATAAACAAATAATATTTGAATCAAAGACCTTCAAGTGTTATGTTTAGAAATGTTAATAATTCGACGATATCTGCTCTTATACTCGAGAAATAACATTTTAATTTTCGTATTATGTGCTTTTAGACGCCGCCATTTTTCAACTAAGTGCATGGAACAAAAGACAAGCACTAAATCACGTAAAAATTGAAAAGAAAATCGCCGCTGTACATCAACTTTGAGCCGTCTAGTAAGCTGGAAAATGGCGTCGTCCAGAAGCATAAAATAAAAACTTATTTCTAGAGTACAAGAGCATATACCGTAAAACTGTTAATATTTCTAAACATACTTAAAGGCCTTTTATTTAAAAGTAATTTTTTTTTTAACGGAATTTACCGTTTAAAGCGCTCTCTGCAGCGATATTGGAGCATACACAAAATAAAACAGTTTTGAAATGAAACAAACAAGGCATGGCGTCTTATGGTTAGGAGTGCATACATTTTGTGGTTATAGATTTCATTGTAAAAAATATTTAAAGGACTCGATATGTAGAAAGCGTTTTAAGTGTTTATGCATTAAAAAATTAATCACGAAATAAACTCTCTTAAGGTGGCTCCCTATAGTTAGCGTTTACTAATAACAAAAATTCACTGTTTGCATCTGCGTATGTTACTTGCTGTCACAATTTATATAGCACAATTTATTGGCTTTCGAAGTGTTAAATAACTATACTTCTTCTAATAACTTTCTTAAATAGGAGTAATATGGTTGTTTCCATAGCAACAATGACGTTTGAAATTGTGCAACTTTTCCTCTAATTTTTTTTAAAGAGCATTATCTCGTATTTCCAACGGTCAACTTCTTTGAAACTTTACAAGAGCAGTTATATTATACTATTGGGTGTTTTATCAAATACTAAGGGAAATTTAAATGCAGTTTTTTAGATATTGATGTATGTCGTTTTTAAGAATATGGCTTTATAGAATTTTTTTTAATTTGAATATGTTGTTATATTCACTTTGTTTGTTTACTTCACAAAGTTTAAAAATGTTTGACCGTACCGAATTCACAAAAACGTCATGCAAAGTCGGCGCGGCCGTATAAAAAGTCTGCTGACGTGTAGAATTTCAATTGTGGAAGATCGCTATCTACGCATGTGCAGTAGTTGTCGCGCGAGACAACACGTGAAACGCGTGCTATTTCACGGGACTAGATTGTTGTGACTTGTGAGGTTTCGTTTCGGCCCACTTTGCCTTCCTGGTTCTCTTTGGACGTGCTTATATATCGAACTCAGAATTCACGTTTGTTTAAATAATCTGTGTTGATGTGGTCATTGGCTAGCGGTAGTTAATTGGCGGTTATTTCCTCCCGAATTTGGTAAACAACTTCATGAATTCGATGTAGTGCTGCCATGTTTTTGTAATCTTTGATGCAACGTTTAATGTGAGAGATTTAATACAAACCATGGTTAATTCAATACAGGTATTCTAACTCCAGTTAAATCATTGGCATTTATAGTCCTCGTAATAAAATTCAAAAGCTATGAAAACAAAGTATTTTCATGGATAAAAAACGTCAAATACATGTACTTTGTCATTCTTTTTTGCTGTTTTGCAAGAATACCATATTCTGAGTTGTGACTCAATATATTTTTTCTAACTTATTTTTCCCTTTGTCTGCTCGATAAAAAAAGACAGTTACGAGTGGCATGATTGAATATGAAAACAAATGTTTGACTTTGACTTGCTTGAGCCCGAGAGCCACTGCACGAACAGCCGCCACGCCATATTTAGTTACCAATCCCCGTTAAAATAACTATAGGGAGCCACCTTAAGCCCGTTTTCCCCTTCACCATTTCGCTCGCCGCTATCGAAATATTTCCATAATGACATCATTTTTTTCAGTTGTCGACCAATGAAAACGGGAAAAAATTATGTCATCGGCGAAATGTTTCTCTAGCGGCGAACGAAATAGTGAAGTGAAAAACGGGCTTACTCGAACTATAAAAATTATAAGATTGGCGTTACAACTCTTCTATATCTCACTTCGATCTTGATATATTAAGATTTATTTGATATGTAAATGATCCTCACTTTGTTGTCACACTGCATAAAGGTTGGGACACACGAGGCGACAAATCGCGGGGACATGTTGCAGGGACAAATCCTGTCGTATACACAATGCGAAATCTTGTCGCGGTGACAAGATTTACCCTCGTGTGTCCTCAACAGGGGAAATGTCCCCGTAACATGCCCCCGCGATTTGTCGCTTCGTGTGTCCTAACCTTAATGACTTATTGAAGAAGCCTGTATATATTTGGGATTATGTAACGAAATTATGAAAGTGTGCATGTATGTGTGCGTCCCATGATACTAAACGTACGAAATTACGTTTCGAGTGATTTGATAATACCAAAGATATACATGCTTTTTCAGTCAGTCATTAGATATAGTGTAACGTTACAGTGAGGATCATTTAATATACATATCAATTCAAACAAATCTTAATATCCCAAGAATTTCTATATTTCTCTCATGTAAGAAAGTTTATTTCGAACTGAATTTTTCTGTTTTTTGTGTATAGAGGACGCAAAAATATCTTATAAGGTCTTTTACGTTTCTGATTTGGTCCATCCGTTTTAAACATTACCAAAAAGTGCTATTTTGAATCCCCGCGAGAAATTTTCGCAAATTGCAAAGGTCTGCTAACTCCTTATACGTGACGTAACATCTTAGGCATCTTACTTGAGGTTTTTTCTTCAAATAGCAATGTTTAAAGAGAGATGAATGGACCAAATTCGAAACGAATGGACCAACCTTATCAGCTATTTTTGCGTCTTCTACTCAGAAAACACAAAAACTATCACTTTACAGGGACACTCCACTCCAAAACAAGTGTTGCTTAAATGAAAGTTCTTTGTCGCCTTACATGAGAATGGGTATTAATTTTCTTCTATTTTCTTTAGTTTTAGAGAAATTTGGCTTTGTTTATCGTATTTTTGGTAAATTGAAGGCCGCCATTTTTGTTCTGATTGCGGACGAATGCGGTCGCACCATTAATTTTTACGTCATTGAGTGATAAAAACAATATACAAAGAAACCATTCACAATAGCATGACACCGTGGTTTTAGTTTATTGTGCAGGATTTCTATTCACGCTATTGTGAACGATTTCGTTGCATAGTGTTTCTGTCACTCAATGACGTCAAAAATTAATGGAACGACCGCATTCGCCCGCAATCAGAACAAAAATGGCGTCCTTCAATTTACGAAAAATATGATAAACAATGCCAAATTTCTCCAAAACTAACAATGTTAGCAGAAAACTATAAATACCCATTTTCATGTAAGTGACCCTTTAAGATATAAGTAAAGATAAATTCCGTGTTCCGTATCAGCCAAAGCGCGGATCTGGTGGGAAAAAGAGAAGGCTATAAACTAAAAATAATTTGTTGTGGAAGAACGTCACAATTCACACATGTTCACGACGAAGGGATGATTTTAAGGGAGCAACATGGTTTCAAAAACAACACAGACTTTGCGGTGCATCTTTTGGACATTAAACAGTTCACGCGAAATCAACAGTCAAGCAGACTCAAAGCCTAATATAATAAATATTATTTTTACGGCCATTGTGAACGTAAAGCGGTACATATCACGTGGTACGCTGCAGAAAACTTTGAGTCTCACGGTTCTCTATATTACAGTACATTCTCACTGGAGGCCATTTTTCGGACAACAAAATTCGTTTGTTTGTAGCCCTCAATATCTGAACAATCATTGGTATCAATTAGTTTTATTCTCCTTTGCTTGTAAAAAGACCTTACATTGATTTAATATTCATTATGTTATTTTGTCGGAAACTCGGCGTTTTATTACAAAATACCGTATGTAATCTATAGGTGAGGCGCTTAATCGATAAATCAATGTTGACGTTGCTTCGAAAAATATAATAGTAATGATATTGAATAGTAATGAGTTAGTATAATGTATGGTTAGTACATAGTTAGTAGAAGGGATGGTTTGGAAGGTCCGCAGAAGTCATTGTTCTATGTTGTTCACTTTCACGGTCACTGAACGTATTGTATTTTCTGTATAATGAAGCAGTCATCCGATAACAACGTTCAGATTTAATTAGTGTAGTCCTTCATCGTCACGTGTTGTGAGTCCTCCAATACAATAACATGACTTGCGTCATCTTGAAAGACAATGGAGCTTCCAAACCACCCCCTCTACTAACTATGTAATGAGCCACGTTTTGCTACACTCTAAATTTTCCTTCACCATAAATCCTTAGAACATGCAGCTTAATCGAGTGAAATGCCAAATATCAAGCCAGCAATTTCGCCATGGCAGAGAACTTATGGCAGAGAACTTGTGATCAGAATATTTCGCTTTTTAATAAATTTGTCGTAAATAATTGTGTTGTACATTGGTTCACTCGTGTTTTTCCGGACGGTTTTCGGTTTTTACCATTTTAACGATGCGTACAAAATCGAACATAAAACCCATTTTTCAACGAATTTTGTTATGAACTTTCGCATGATTATTAATCGAGGTAATAACTTTATGATCATTTGATAATAAGAAGGCATCTTTTTTCATCGGAGCACCACTTTAAACAAAGATTTTATTGCAGCATTTTGTTATACCAGTTCGGCTTCTTTTCATACCTCTCCAGTTGTTTGCAGTCCAATTACCACACACTGTCCCGATTTTAAAGCTTCCTTTGCTTCTTCCACAATGAAAGGTGCTTTCATACTCATACTTAAAAAGGAAATACAGATGACAGATGATATTGATAAGTGAAAGCATGGATAGTTGAAGGACTGGATAGAAAACTAATGATCACACGGGGTATTTCTAGCTCGCTGATTGGTTAAGTCGCATTTTGCTCTGGTTGAAACTTAGTTGATAATTGTGATGTTATTGATGTCGTAAGTATTATTTATTTGCTAACGTTTTTAAGTGGAATTTGCTTCGAATTATCTTTATTCCCATGCCCAGATACTATTTTTGCATTTGGAATGATTTTATCTCTTAATAAACCTGCCTAAGTCACGAATGATTGTTCGAGGGTAAATGTTGTTGATTTTGCGTCCCACAAAAATTGTATCTCGCGGCGGATCGGTCCTAAACATATCACTCAAATAAAAAGGATAATTAGTTAAGTATACACATTTAAATAGTATGATAAGCATGTTTCGAATTCATCTATTGCATAAATGTATCGTCCCTGCCTTGTTCAAAACTTCGCAATAAGTAGAAACTCTGTAGTCTGAAATGCAGTTAAATAAAATAAATATGTATGAACGGAAAATAAATATGTATGAACGGAATGCTGACTCCAGTCAATGGGCGACTAAAAAGTGAAGTCAGACATGGCCGACATGGTACTATTTTGGGCGTCCGTTTCAGTTGTCCACACGACATTTTATATTTTGGGATCAACGTTTTCATATCGAATATAAAACACGACCAGAAAGAGAATTTTAGTGAAATGACAAGCATGTTTATACTTCAAAAATTTCGAAAAGCCGTAAAGGAAGTATTTCGAAGAAAACAAGATTCCAGCCGGAAAACCTTGATGTTTGGTCTTAAAAATGTATATATTGTGTTAATATATACACTGCTGTAGTGAACGTGGGAGAGCTTGGAGTAGACAGACAATACATCGGCGATCGTCAAGTTCGTATCCTCAGAAAAATGATTCTGAGTCCCGGGCAGGAATCGAACCTGTAACCTTCTGATTACCGGTGAGACGCTCTAACCATTGACCACCGAGAGAGCGAAGGTTACAATGATGTACTGGTTCGATTGATATATGTACTGCCTATGCGGTAGTCACTATATATACTGCCTATGCGGCAGTCATTACCGATATACAGCGACTGCCGCATATAGGCAGTACATATATCAATCGAACCAGTACATCATCGGTGGCTCAATGGTTAGAGCGTCTCACCGGTTATGATTAGAGTGTTTCACCAAACATCAAGGTTTTCCGTTATGGTTAGAGTTATGGTTAGAGTGTTTCACCAAACATCAAGGTTTTCCGGCTGGAATCTTGTTTTCTTCGAAATCTACCATCAAAAGAGCTCCTGACATTCTACACTACATGCGTACGTCCAATTACTGAGTACGCGTGTCCAGTATTCCATAACGGACTACCGCAATATTTATCAACCGACTTAGAACGATTACAGAAGCGTGCACTAAGAATAATTTACCCTCAAGTCACCTACGCTGATGCCCTATTAACAAGCAATCTAATAACACTCCACGAGCGCAGAAAAATGTTGACGGTCAAACTTTTCAATGAAGTAACTAGTAATGAGAACCATAAGTTGCATAGCCTGCTACTTGAGCCTAATACATGTGATGTGAACTTACGGCGAAAGCGAAGTTTCAATGTGCCAATATGCAAGACAAATAGACTCAAAAACAGTTTTATTTATAGTAACAGTATATAGACTAATTTAATAATTTTATATATAGACATGCAGTAATATAAATCTTAACTATTTTATTATACATTATTTACCCTGTAAAGTATTACGCAATTCAGCTATTTAGCTGCAAAAGTATTTACTAATAAATCTATCTACCTATCTATCTATCTCGATTCCTGTCCGGGACTCAGAATCATTTTTCTGAGGATACGAACTTGACGATCGCCCATGTATCGTCAATGTATATATTATAACACTCGAAATTTTCCTTCACCATAAATCCTTAGAACATGTATAGTTTAATCGAGTGAAATGCCAAATATTACCTGCATGTAATATACCCAGAATCTTATCCCGGCATTACCACCAGTATATATACAGAACTCGTGACTAGGCTCTCGGCAACGGCTTCCGTAGCTCAGTGGTCAGAGCACTGGGTTGCGGGGTTGCGTGTTCAATTCCACCAGGAAGGATTTGATGTTGCATTTTTTCGCAACTGGTCCCGGTTTAGTCTTAAAATGTATATACTCGAAATTTCCTCCACCATAAATCTTTGAAAAATCAAATAGATTGATTTGAAAACTTCAGTTTAAAAACATTAAACCGAGCATCATTTGTACCATTGGAATTGAATTCTCGACAGTTTATTTATCTTTATCTGAGTCCGTGTGAAGCATTTGATTTTGACCATATTACATATAGAAATTCGGCTTTTTGTGGCTCAGTTAACTTTCCGAAGCATCAGAAACAAAACTGTCTGGTTGTGACCGCAAGAGGACTGAGACTGACTTCCAAGTTGACCGTGTAGGGGCCTGAGGCTGACGTCCCCACATTGAACTATATATAGACTGGAACGATAATTGGGGCCTGGGTCGGGAGCCATGAACTCCATCCAGTCCCCTTGTTATACAAAATGGCCGACCCGGCCCGACCAGACAATCGCCAATTTTTACGTGTTTTAATTTTTAAAAGACTAGTTATGAAACGTTAATGACATGCTAGAGGTAGACAGATTTCTTCTTACGTTTTTATAACGGCTTAAATTCGTCGTAATGAAATATTTGATAAAATATTACGAAATTTGAGTTCAATAACCGCGCGGTAATTTTCGGGTTTCTAACAATTTTGTTCACTTTTCTGAATAAAAAACTGTTTTTTCTGAACTGTTTTTAAACTCGATATTAAATAAGTTGATCCAAAAAACTAGCTATTCATTAAGTTTTTAGTTTGCCAGCTGACAAACGTAGTGTTTAAATTATGTCTCCATCCAATCATAGGGCCGCGCTAAAAATACAAATAGTTATACGATAAACAACTTCCTTACCCTTAGACAGTTCTATCTTGAGAGAAACCTGATATACAGTATACAGTGTCTTTATTCTAAGTTTTTGAGCCCTCTCAACGATTTATTTGTCATAATAATAATCGCCATTTTGAAAAAAACATTCGTCATGTTTTAGAAACCATACATCAAAATGATGATTCCGAGAGGGGATTGGAACGAATAAACTCAGTCTGGCAGATAGGGGTATCTAGTACGTATTCCTTATAAGGAGGCGCAAATAGAAGGCATTGACGAGCAAATAGAGTAAATTAACGAGCAAATAGCTGACACGTTGAACCCTCGTACCAGCCTCCTAGTAAATTCGATTGTACCGACCCCAAAACAACAAAGGTCCTAACCCTTTGGCAAACGTTTTCTTGAGAATTAAACCACCCCCAAAGCTATAGAATATATCAAAGGAAAGTTAAATGATCTATTTACAACATACGTACAGTTTTATCCCAGTAGCTAACTTAGTTCTCTTTAACAGCGCGGATAATCGAACATGCCCAAAAATATCATTTTCGTAATACGGATACCATCTTGTAAACAAAAACACGAACTTTCGGCTGTCTTCGACGAACGTTTTCTTGAGAAATAATCAACTCCCAAAGCTACAATATATGTTAAAACAGAGATAAATTATCTGTTTACAATATGCGTACAACTTATCCGCCTAGCGAATGTAGTTTTCTTAAAAAGAGCAGATAATCGAACATATCGTAACGTGTTAACAATCCCACATCCAGTGGGCTGGTACGAGTGCCATGTATTTGCTCGTTAATGCCTTGTATTTGCTCGTCAATGTCTTCTATTTATTCGTAGGCCACTTCCTTATATGGAATACGACTAACTCGTTTAAGCTCAAAAATTATACTAATGTCGAATAAATACTTCCAAGTTCTCAAAAGAACTGGGTATAATATGAAAAAGAGAAATAAGAGTCACCTTCGATATGTCGAAAAATACTTAAAGTGCCTACGAAACGAAAATTGAGATGATTTTTATTGATTTATTTGAAATAATTACTAAAACGATAAATAATTACATTTGTAGTTCTTTTAGAGAGAATCGATATACCGGATATACATCAGAGTATCTCTGAAGGTTAGTGTGTAACTTGGAGCCATTGCAGTTGATTTAACCCTGGAGTGATGTGGTCATACTTCTTTATGCCTATAGTATGATTCTTGCAGCGAAGTTTTGTACGAGTTGCAACTTCTTAATGTTTTTGTCTGAAGTGTTTGCCCACACCGACGAACAATAAAATAATCTACTTAATACCAAAGAATTTATCATTGGTTTTAGAAGTTCAGGATTGAACAAGTGCTTAATTCTGTTGATCTGACAGAGGCTTGACATACCAGAAGATACTATGTTAGAGATATGAGCTTCTCAAACTCATTAATAATTCATGAATTATCATAGCCAATCCATGAACGTATACCGCATCACATGCATGAGTTTTGATACCCAATGAAAACCTGTAGGAAACTTCCTAGTGAACTGGATCACATTTCTTAATCTACATATTAAAATAAAATCGCTATGGGAGCAAATCGCTAAAGGAATACTCGTCTGAGAAGCTAGATCAAACACTCGTTTGTCGTGTTTCATCAGGGGACTCCAAACACTCGAAAACAATAAAAACCTCGGGCTACGCCCTCGGTTTTCATTTGTTTTCTCGTGTTTGGAACCCCTGATGAAACACTCAAACTCGTGTTTGATCTATTACGTCATACGTTAAGTTGGTATCGATGGTCACGCCTACATATTTACCAGATGTAGAGGGGATAATCAACTTTCCCATCAAGTTGACGTTTCCTGCCTCGTACGTATATACGTAAGTATCTTACTTATGTATTTTTCGACATATTAAACTTCTATTATTTCTCTTATTCATATTACATTAGGTTATTGAAGATTAAATTGGGCGGGTTTGGGTTGGGTAGCCTTCGGGTTAAGTAGACTTACCAAAGTTGCTTGAAAAATCGCTGATGGTTTGCCCAAAATGTTGCCCATATTCTGTTGTTCGCCGTCGTAGTTCTAGTCATTGCAATTTCAAGTGACTTCTTCAACTCGCTCCTGTATTGTAAAAATCACTGCACTGTTATACATGTGGCAAAAAATGAAAATTAAAAGATGGCACAGACTTATCCCATACCATACGTGGGAGGCCTTGTCAAAAAGAGCGACTTGTTCAGCAGAAAGCATTGCTTCGACAGTTAAAAACTAAACGAGAAAAGACCGTATCTTGTTACGTGTATGGTATATAAAAATAACAAATTTGGAAAAGGTGTGTTCTGATTGGCTAAAAGCCGTATTTCCATTCGAACACATAGACAACGTGTCCCCGAAACGCCAATACTGAAACTACCTGGACTTAATTTTCTTTTTCGAAGCTATACATGGACTAACAACAATTAATCCAGCACTACTTTATTTTTGACATCATTACGTCACCCACTTATATATCGCGCGCGTTGCTGTCATTCTCCATCTGACCTGAACAAGGACACATCTTCCGAAACGTCGTCCATGAATATACGCAAGTACTCTTACTTAAAGGTGCAGTCCAGTCCGTTCTTCGCATGTGTGATATTTCAAACGTGGGGGACCCCATATGTCAACAAACTTCAACGGAATAGATTTGCGACAGTTCGAAAGCGAGTATTCGTCAAAGGTGGCGAAGGCACGAGTGGTAGTTTGATATATTATCCACATTTAGGAACAGCCATGTAAACAAATGCCATGTAAACAAACGATGTAAACAGAAACGTGGACATGCGCAGAACGGACTGGACGGTACCTTTAAGTATTTTGCGACACATTGAAGTTCTCATATTTCTCCTTTTCATATTATATCACCTGGTGTTTTACACGCATCTTATCACAGGGGTTAAAAATAGGCGTACAGACGTACAATTGTACGCCGAAATTAACTTGGCGCAGGCCAAGTATCTAAAAAACGTACAATGTCGTACACTGACTACAGCTCCTTCATGTTTCCTCACAGACAACGAACAACAAACGTTCGTCGCTTCGCGGGCCGCCACATCTTTAATATTTTCTTGGCATTTTTACATGGATAGGGAGACTGGGTCTAAATGTAAATTTCGCACAAGAAATTTCGGAATTTCCTTCGCATTGTCAAAGAGATTTGAAGTGATATCATTGATGGCTTCAACGTTTTTGGCATACTTCGGGAGCAAAAGAAAAGTGGTTCAAGAACCAGCTGAAAAAAATGAGCAATAAATACAATAGAGAACATGGGTAAAACTCGTACTATGTTTCTGAAACATTTTTAACCCCTGTTTTTGTGTTTTTGACAGCCAAAGTTAAATTTAAAAAAAAAGAAATTCTCACTGCATGTCCATCGAGCTGCTAAAGTAAACCCAAAACAAGCAAGCCCCTACCAAAATTTCATATGTGAAAATATCACATAATGAAATTTGGAACATTTTCACATATCAAATTTCCACATATGTAATGTTCACATGCATATCAAATTTTAATTTCGCATATGAAACAAATATCACAAGTAATCATTTTTTCCCCATATGAAATATTTATTGTCATTTGTGAAGATTTAGTTCACATTACATATAATTTTTTTAAAAACAATGCGAATATCTGAAATTTGCTTAATAATTAGCTTATAATTAAATCGACTAAAAATAATTAAATCCGCTTAAACATAATTAATAACTTCTTATTAACAGAGAGCGCGGTCATTACGGGAAAATATCAGACCGAGGTCTTGACAGCACGGACCGAGCCCCTTGGAGCGAGGTTCGTACACAAAAGACCGAGGTCCGATATTTTCCCGTAATGACCAAGTGGTCGAGGTTAATAAGAGGTTTATTATATGGCATGGCTTTTTTAAACAACATACTTTACATACGTTTTGAGTGACAGAATCGTCGTTTTCAATCTTGTTCTTGTTCTTCTATTGCTTACATGATGGTAAGACTCTCTTTTAGATTGTTCATCGTCCGACTCGTACATGATTTAGTGCTTAATTCGCTAAATTCGTTTAATTTTTGCTGCTTTTCAAAGTTTCCTATCGTCGTAAACAAAATGGCTGACAAAATCCGTAATCCGGACCGGCCCATTACGGGAAATAACGGACCGGCACGTAACGTGTCTCAGCCAATCAGAGCACGCAATTTCACCGGAAGTATAGCTTGTGCCATATAATAAATCTGCTTAATTGCTTAGCATCTTAACAATTAGCCCATAGTTATTTATTTGCATATATCCACAAATTGCACATATAAACACCAATTCGGCTCACTTCCTCTAGTGTCCGATGTCGTAGTACGACGAAAGCTAAAACTCTGTGACCATATACATATAGTAACAATTAGGCCGCAATTGAAACCTTAATACCCATGTTTCTGAACGATACATTCAACCGATTTACTTTTCACATGTAAAATGAAAATTTCATGTGAAAATGTTTGACATGTGATATTTCATATGCGGAACGAACCATTTCGCATATGAAACTACAAATTCATATGTGGAATGAAACATGAAATGTTTATAAAGCAATGTAGAACATCAATCGACGACACATACCTCAGTTTCTCGAAAGCTTAATCCTCTGGAAACATACATTCCTGCAGCTTTCATCTCCATCGCAAGCATCTCAAGTGCCCCTAAAGTAAATAAAAAAAGGTAAAATAAATTGCTTTTTACGCTAGCGTTGATTGGCCAACAGCCGTGTTTAAGCCTGGTTTCCATATGATCGCTACGATCGCTGCGATCGTTCAATTTTAAAACCGGCGATTGTAGCGATCATATGGAAACCACACGCTCAGCGATCCTGGCGATCGCAGCGATCGTACCGATCGCGGAGATAGAAAATGTTCTATCTCGGCGATCGTAGCGATCGCAGCGATTATATGGAAACACTGGTTCAGCGATCCTGGCGATCTCAGCGATCGGTACGGTACCCCAGCGACATTCGGGCCCGGCTATATATCTATGAAACACATTACTGTGGTAAGATTAAACGGTTCCTTCATTGTCACATCACGCAAATATTTTATGTAAATATCTGTAAAAGAATTATCTGTCTTGAAGACGTAGCTGTGCCCAAAGCTGTGGGACGAGAGTGTGAAAAGCTCCAAGCTCTTCTCTCATTCGAAATATCTGTCGAACCCAAAAACCATGTTTCCTTGGCGCAAGTTCGTCCAAACAAACTGGGGCGAGATTTAAGGCAGTACTTTTAAAATGCAATCCGAACGAGTTCTTTTTACGGAAAGCCGATTATACGTTCGATACATGATAAATTCGATGTTTGAAACCGACCTCGAATTTTGTCGAACCTAATGTGTATTAGATTCGACACATGATAAATTCGACGTTTGAAATAGGCCTTACTGATAAGAGCAACTAGAATAAAAAGCTGTGCTTGCGGTAGTAAAAGAAAGTTGTCTTTGTTTACTTCGTCCATAACGATCGCTTCAATCGCCGGTTTTAAAATTGAGCGATCGTATAGCAATCATAGCGATCATATGGAAATCAGGCTTTAGATAAGAGTATAGAAACATGGAGTTTTCGCGCTCTTTTTTCAAGTCCTGTGTTTATATACGGTGATACACTTTGGATGTTGCGAGACTTAAGATTGGAGTTTATGGTTTGTACCTCTCGTCCCTCGTAACCAGAGCAATGTATTTTCTCGTCAGGGCAATGTATTTGCTGTTCCTCACATGGAATACGTACTATAAGTACCTTTGTTATATACCAAAGACTTTCCTTTGCCAAAGATGAACTAATCTTATTGGACAAATCATGGTGACGTGTTGTTCAACAAACTCAATGTTTCTTTCTGCCGAGGGAAACATTGCCTGTTTCCTTCTGACGTCAACAATGAAGAAGGAAACAGTGCAATGTTTCCCTCTGACATCAGCTTTAATCATGCGTTGTTCACGTGAATACACAATTATTATTGCATCAGATCAAGAACTTTGGACTCTTCGAGTATTGCGAAAGATTTCGAGCTTCCCGCTTCAAATGTATTAAGCTAAACCAAGATGAAATCGTAATGGAGGCTGTAAGAAAGAATATACGAAAGTCTTTGGTATATAACAAAACGCTTGTTGACTTTTGCCTCGAGAAACATCGAATTTTACGGTTATATCCCTAGCAATTTCATATGACCAGCATTTTTGATGACTTGGTCGTTTTCGATGAGAAAATAAATTTTAGTACAACATCAGTGAGACGTGTAAAAAGACCAGTAAGAAAGTGGGAGTGCTTATGCGTCTGCGAAACTTGATTCCGGGCTCGGCGAAATTAATGATTTACAAGACATCTATCCTGCCTTTTCTTACAGTACGTACTGCCGTTTAGTGTGGTATTTCTGAAAATCATCCGATAATATAGAAAGGTACAGTAGAGCGCATTCAGCAACATGCACTGAAAGCAGTTTATAGAACAAAGACAAAGTCATATGAAAAACTAATCAATCGAGCTCGGCTGCCAACACTACATAATAGAAGGTTACAGGACATTGCTATTCTGATGTATAAAGTAAAAAACAAAGTTTTACCTAGTAGTGTAGTAGATGATTTTCAATTTTAAAAGTTCATGTTATTCATTAAGAAATAGTGATTTTAATATAGGGTTAATAACGTTAATTGTGAAACGTTTTCACTACGTTAATTTGGACCCTGCACGCTATGGTCAAAGCTGAATAATGACATTAGGAACTGACCTAGTCTTAATAGTTTTAAGAAGACTACTATGCACACTAGATATAAATGGTTGGAGAATATTAATTGTAACTGCTGCGATCTTGTAACTACGGAGACTCAGATGGAACCAGTATACAATCTTGTAACCTTCTCCATGAAGTCTCGGTAGCTCAATGGTTAGAGTCTCACCAGCAATAAGGTTACAGGTTCGATCCCTGTCCGGTAGATTCTTTGAGATTTGAGATCAATAAGAGTCTACTTATCTTATCCTGTAATGTACTTCATCTTGTCAACTAGGAGTTTTTTGTTTACAATTTCATAAGCGAAGCATATAAAATACATTTTGGACGAGTCCAACCGGTTAGGAATGGAAATTGTAATAATGACAGTTCATACTAACCTAAACCTCGTTTTCTGATTCCTTCAAGAAAAGTCTCAAAGTCCTTAAATGGTGTTCCTTCTCCCCATAGACTAAGTCTTTCCATAAATGCCTGCAGTTAGAATATAAAATTACCAACAAATTCGATATACATCTTCACCGAATATCTTTATTAAATGGTTATGACATTCCGTTAAAACTGTCATAAAATAAAGAAAATACAACTAAAAAATACCACATGGGCGTTTTTTGCTACTTCTTCGTTATGACATTAGGTCAGACGGAATCAACAAAACTAACTAGAACGTTTAAAAGCTGTTCAGCTATCTCCTATTTATACTTGTGAATTTCATAAATGTGTTAAAGGACATCTGGACGATCATCAGTATATTGATCCCTAGTTGGATCATCCATCCATCC
Organism: Chrysogorgia sp. JL179-B06; assembly: GCA_035772405.1. Taxonomy (NCBI): domain Eukaryota; kingdom Metazoa; phylum Cnidaria; class Anthozoa; order Scleralcyonacea; family Chrysogorgiidae; genus Chrysogorgia; species Chrysogorgia sp. JL179-B06. Next base: position 943,036 of record JAYKKM010000120.1, read on the forward strand.
CAACCCAACAAACTCGATAATCTGCCAGTCTCAAACCATCGATCGATCAATCAGTCAATCCATCAAGCAATCAATCAATTAGTCCATCAATCAACCGTTCATCAATCAATCAATTAATCAATCCATCCCTGAACACTCATTATAAAATAACCGGAAGTAAATGAGCGAGTATACGATATCTGATTGGTTACTGAGCTCAAAAACCGTGCATTATAACTCAATAAAGCATAAGCTGACGTGATTCCTCGCGTAGATTTCGTCGTTTTTGACGGATTTTAAGCCGTAGTTTAAATCACAAAAAAAGTCAAAGAACACCTGGATACAAAGCTAATCAAGGTACTAACACAACAGAATGTTTTAACTGCAACGTTGAGTGCATTTTCATCGCTAAAATCGCCAACGTGTTTTCATCAAAGGCTTCCTAGCAACGTACGTTGCTATGTGCTAGCAACGTCTCTTATAACAGGTAAATCTACATTTTTCATGGCTTTATTGTTAATTTAATGGTGTTATTTTATAAAAGAAATAAAAAACTTTGTCTTGTGTGATTATCGAGTTATTGGCACTCGAGAAGCTAGTAAAACACTCGGCTATCGCCTCGTGTTTTACACGCATCTCTCGTGCCATTATAACTCGATAATCACACGCGACACGTTTTTTATTTCTTAAATAATCAATCAATCCCTCAATAATCCATCATTCTTTCCATCCATCCATCCGTCCGTCCATATATCCATCCATCCATCCATCCATCCATCCATCCAGCCATCGATCAATCAATCAATCAATGCGGTTTCTCCATTTATCCATGCATATGACCTAATCACTTACTACATCATAAAACAAAAAAAGCATTACCATATTCTTCAGGTCAGTCACACCAGTTGCACTGCAATAAACCACCCTTGCTTTTGGCAAAAGTCTACAAAGTAAAACGAGGTGTTATAGACCTCTTTCATAATGGCACCAAAATTAAATATTCTTTTATATTCATTTAAATTACCCTTTCTGACCTCGTTCGTGTGTGTGTAATTCCAAAAAATCTTCGCTTTGTAACGAGGCCAGAAAGGCTAATTTGCATGCATATAAAAGAATATTTAAACTGGCCGCCATTATGAAAGAGGTCTATAATGGCTGGAAATTGGCAGCAGGAAATGAGGAAAAACATTTAATTGTTTTCAAAATCATTTGTTTTCAATTGTTCACAAGACAAAACGTAAATGCAATCCAAAATTGGGTCAGTGAAATTTTAAAGGTGAACTGCAGGCAACACTCAATGGCGTCAAAATTAAAATGAAAACCGCCGCTGTACATCAACTTTCAGCCTTCGAGCAAACTATAAAATGGCGGCATCCAGCAGAAGCATAAAATACGAGAATTAAAACTTTATTTCTCAAAAATGTCTTGACTTAACTTAAAGACCTTTTATTTAAATACCGTAACTTTTCTAAACATTATACTCAAATACTTAATTTATTTTCGACTGCAGTTCCCCTTGCAAAACCTCAGAATTTAAATAGACATCAGGTACCGCTGAGACATAACGTTCATACTATTGCAGGTAACTGGGAAAAGTTGGAGAGTTTTTCAAAAAAAAACACATATTCTAACACCAGTCTTTTTAAAGGTTACTCAATCGGCCATTTTTCAGATTACTATTTATACACGAGATGTCATATAGTGATGCGTTATCCACATTTGCGCTGACAGTACACCGAAGGCAAGGCACCAGGATTCATGTGATAAAACTTTTAACACTATCTTAAATAATCCTGAACATACACTTCATAAGTTCATAGGGGTGAGGTGGGGGGTTGGTAGAAAAGGCGGGCGAGGGGTTATTGCGGAACGTATTTATAGTAATATTTTAATATTGACTCGTCTGATGTAATTCAGCTACATGTACACGGCTACCAATATTGGTGTTTCAATAAATTAGTCTACTGCCTGTAGACTAAGCCCCGTCCTTACTGCATTATTGCAATACCTTTCTTAGAATGTGCGCTGTACCAAGTAAGGATGTCTTTTGTAGCTGTGGTATCTTTAATCGTAGGTCTAGTTTCTCCATCCAATTTCCGAGTCTCTTGCTGACAGATACAAGTGCTCCTATCACCACCGGCACAACCTCCAACTTTATTTTCCACAACTTTCTAATTTCAATCCTCAACTCCTCATACCTCTCAACCTTCTCGTCTTCCCTTGTTGCTGTACTTTACCGTCCTCAGGGATTGTCACATCAACTATCACACACTTATTCTTCTTTTTGTCTATCAACACAATGTCTAGTTTTCTATGCTTGATCTTCCTATCACACTGCACCATAAAATCCCACAACACCTGCGGTTCATACCACATGTCAGCTTTCGTCATATTTTCCACTCATGTTCCAGTGCACAATCCTTGCCACTGCATCATGCCTCTTCTTATACTCCGTTTGTACCAACTTACTACACCCACTCACAATATGCCACACTGTCTCCCCTTTCTCACCACACATCCGGCATGATGGGTCCTCCTCTGTCTTGTCAATCTTGTTCTTCACGTATTTTGTCCTCAACACTTGCTCCTGTGCTGCACAGAGTAGGGCCTCAAATCTCCCTTCCGTTACCACCACCATTTTTCTTGATCGATGCCAGGACTCTCTTTCAGTCCTCTATAGAACTTTCCATACATTGCCTTGTTTTCCAATCTCTCTACCTTTTCCTTCTCCTTCTTGCTCTTATAATCCTCTTTTTGTGTACATTCTTCTGTTTTCAGCACACCACTTTCTCTTACCTGCACTAGCATTGGTTCCACACTTTGCTTCACATACCACCCCAGATTGTTTCCTCCGATCTGATACACATTTCACAGCTGATAAGTCCTCTTCCACCTTTGCCTCTAGGTAAATACAGTCTATCAACATCACTCTTTGGGTGGAACACGCCATACAGTGTAAGCTTTCTAGTCTTTCTATCCAATGTCCGCACTTTTTCCTGACTCCATTTACTATACCTGCACCATACAGTACCTCAACAAAGCAATCTTATTCCTTCAACTCAGTTTCGAGCCCAACACTAATCTCAATCGCCTCAAGTACTCCTTCTTGAACTTATTTCATTTCCTCCTCCAGGATGTCATCCATTTCCAGGATTCCAAGGTACTTGTATATCCATCATCCTCAATTTCCTTCATCACTTCTCCACTTGGCAGTTCTATTCCTTCACTTTTCTGCACTTTCCTTCTCTTCATCATCAGTACTCAACACTCTTTCAATCCAAATTCCATCCCAATATCCTCGCTAAATAATTGCACCGTGTTGATCAGTGTGCTTACCTGTTCTTCGCTCTTTCCATACAATTTCAGATCATCCATAAACAATAGATGGTTCACTTTCACTTTCTTTCCCTTGAACTCGTATCATGCCTTCACTTTCCTCAACACCAACGACAAAGGTACCATGCATAGTATAAATAAAAGTGGTGATAAACTATCTCCTTGAAAAATCCCTCTCTTTACTCTCACCTCGCCAAGGCTCTCTCCGCATGCTGTAAGTTCCGTTCTCCACCTTGTCATACTATCTTTCAGAAACTCCTCGACATTCTTCGCTATACCGAACATCTCAATACATTCATGGATCCACGAATGGGGAACCATGTCATATGCTTTCCTATAATCTATCCACGCCATTCCCAAGTTGGTATGCCTTTTCTTACAATCTTTCAGAATCGATTTGTCTATAAGCAGTTGGTCTTTCGTTCCACGGCACTTTCACTTGCAACCCTATTACTCCTCTGCCAAGATATTGTTCTCTTCCATGTGTGTGTATATCTCATCCGCCATTATCCCTGTCATTACTGTAGCTTCCACATTAATGGGAGACATGTGATTGGCCTAAAGTTGTCAACCAGCAGCTCCTTTCGCTGGTGGCACCCTGTTAATTACTTTATCCAAAATCCCTGTACTCCATCCAGACCTGCTGCTTTCCAGTTGCTCATCTTCCTAACCTGCTTCTCCACCTTCCCTTTCGTAACTACTACAGTACATCTTCTTGCCGGGGAAAACTGTTCATCTCCTTCAGCTCCTTTAGCCATTCAGCTTGGTTGTAATGCTTCTTCTCTTTGTCCCATATGTCACTCCAGAACTTCTTGATTTCCTCCGCATTCAGTACAAACCTTTCGCTTGAAGTGTCTCCATTGATCTCTTGATAGAATCGTCGCTCGTCATACTCGAATAGTCGGTTCTGCCTGAACTGCTTTATTCTATTCTCATATATTTGGACCTTTGATTTCTTTGCCAGAACTCTCTGTTTCAGCTCCTCTACCACTACCGACAAGCCTTTCTCAACAATGCCATACCTCCTTACAGGACTAGTGAGGTTGCGGGTTCGAGTCCTGTCTGGAGCTCACAGTTTTTCTGAGTATTGACAAATTAACACAGCTTGCACAGCAAAACCTTTACAACTTTACAAGCATCAAGCTGCAACTACTTAACTTAACTAACAACATTTGACTGGAAATTGACTGTCACAACACGACTTGTAGTCCAAACGGCAAGACTCGTCCCAGGTTTAAATACCGTATTTAACCTTGCTCTGCCATCTGAGTTCTAGTGGCTCAATGGTTAGAGCGTCTGGCTAGCATTCAGAAGGTTGCGGGTTCGAGTCCTGTCTGGAGCTCAGAGTTTTTCTGAGTATTGACAACTTAACACAGCTTGCACAGCAAAACCTTTACAACTTTACAAGCATCAAGCTGCAACTACCTAACTTAACTAACAACATTTGACTGGAAATTGACTGTCACAACACGACTTGTAGACCAACAAGTATTTGTGAACACGGCAAGACTCGTCCCCGGTTTACATACCGTAATTAACCTTGCTCTGCCATCTGAGTTCTAGTGGCTCAATGGTTAGAGCGTCTGGCTAGCATTCAGAATTAGGTTGCGGGTTCGAGTCCTGTCTGGAGCTCAGAGTTTTTCTGAGTATTGACAACTTAACACAGCTTGCACAGCAAAACCTTTACAACTTTACAAGCATCAAACTGCAACTACCTAACTTAACTAATACAATACTTGTTAATATTAATAAAATTGGGATCCAATTCAAGATATCAAACATTGACATTTAGAATCACTCTAGCTGCCTTCTTTTGAAGCCTAAACACTTGGCGGAGCATGCCTTGAGAAGTCATAGACCAAATTACGTATGGAAACTAAATAATGAAATAAAAACAACATCGCACCTTTGTAAAGTAGTCACAGCGACAGCAATCTTCGTACTTGACTTCTCATTCCCCTGGATAGAGAAATATCATTAAAAGTTATTATAATTAGATCAACATTTAAGTGCACGAAATATTTTCGCGACAACTTAACGCTTATGATCATCTGGAAGGATTTATGTTTCAGGAAGAAAATAAAACTGATTGTCAATAAACTTTACCCATGCTAAAGTCGAGCGAAAGAGTTTTCTTATATTTTTCAACGCTATGTTATCTGTAGGTTTGACGTCAGTGCTACGGGTATCGTAAATTATCTGTATGCTAACAATCAATCAAAATCGAGATGAAAAATGGATAATGATGAAAAATGCATAATATCCTTTGTTCTGAAGTTACCGGGAGGCTCTATACGCTGTTCGCCAGCAATAGCGCTCCGTCGAGATGACGTCAGTATCGATGTTTGTCCGCTTTTACCCATAATTCTTGCGGCCATAACAAAATAAAATAGCTCATTTGTAATCATTTGTGAGTCAAATTTTATTTGTTTGTCCGCTTTTTGAGCTATTAATAGCAGCCAGACTCTACGCTATTACCAGTAAAGTAAATTAGCAGCTGTATATGTTTAGGGGGATCGGCGAAAACTAGCCCATTTGCCCCCCGCAATGGTTGCGACCCACCAGCTACGCAGATTGTTATCTGACACTTACTGGAACAAAATGCTTGGCTTTGTGGCACTCATCAAATATCAAACAACCATCAAAATTTGCTCCTCCACACCAATCAATAAGTTGTTGCAAACGACTGTGGCGTGCTCCTAAAATTAAGAACAGGTTTTCGCTGCATAAAATAAATTATTATTTTATAACTAAGATGCTCTATGTAGAAACACGACATGAGGGATTAATAGGGAGCTTAAGTTTCGCGTTTAAAGTGCCACTACGATCAAATTTTTACCTATCGATATTTTTACGTATTTATAAAGCAGAGCTGCTAAATATTACTCGGTCGAAACCGTTTTGCGATTCGACGATGACAAGTATTATTTTTCTTACTCCGAATCTGGAGTTGTTATGTCCGCCATTAATCGTTCGTGTTCTTGACCAGCGTAACGAAGTGACGTCAAATTCTCAACGCGAAGACTCCACATCGCTAATTCTTCAAGAAAATCAAAGTCGTTTATTCAAATTATTCATCTGAAAGGCTGAACATTTCATCTACTTCTCGAAGAAAACAAGAAAACAAGTAACCTCGACTGAAATTCAGGCGTAGCAGAGAATCTGACGTCATAAACAATATTATCTTTTGAAATTGCGGGCTCACTTGAAACACGTTTTTAGTAATGGTGGCCTAAATAATAGTGATTTCAGAGCTCAAAATACTTACTTCAAAATACTATTTTTTACATCGATGATCACTTTCGACCCTGAAATACTATTCTATGCTAAAGAAAATCTAAAAGACGGGGGTGAATTTTCATCGTAGTGCCACTTTAAGAACTACGGCAAACTGCAGAAATAATCACGTGACTAAAATCTTCGCGCCGCTGTCGTTTGCCGCTGCCGTTTCAACGTCAAGAGGAGTGATTTGGCGTTTGCCGTAAACGTGAGTATTGTTCTTAAATTATGTGTTATAGTTTAAACATGTACACCTTTTTAAACATTTACACCTTTTTAAACATGTACACCTTAATATTAACTGTGCGCGAGTGTGCTAGTATAATGTATTTATTGCAATAAGTGATATAATAAGCGATATCGTAGCACAGACTGATATAGTAATATGTATATGATAGTATATATATATGTAATGTATGTTTGTTAATTCTTAGGGTAGCCTGCGAAGCAGGCGTTTAGGGATTGGGGGAGGGGGCTGGGGTGAATGCGGATGGAACGCCTGCACGAAAGACCCATGTTTTTGGATTTCTACGTCCACCAGAGGACGCTAAATTCTGATTGGCTAACTCAACTCATTCAGGGGTTTCCTGTCAGGAAATAAACATTTAAAAATGGCGACTTTAGAAAAACCAGTGTTGGTAGATGACTTTCGAAAGCTTTAACCGATCTTCAGTTCGTTGCTGGTCGTAGCTTAAATTAAAACAGGAACAAAAAGTTGCAAAGAGGGAGCTGCTGGCAGCTGATGTTTTGATGGTATTACCAACGGGATTTGGCAAGAGTTTGTTTACTAGACGTTCGTGCGAGCGCGTGATTGTCAGTCGGCAGAGGAAGCAGAGGAAAACATGCTTAGAAAGATAAAAAATATTTCCACATGGATTTAATCACGAAAATATGCCGTTTAACTTTATGTTGGATTGCTGCATGTTTAAAGTAATGTTGTGATTTTGCCTAGCCTTCATATTCTTCAACACAGAATCTTTTTTGTGGTTTTCTCTCACTGTCGAAGTGTTATTCGGTGATTTTTTGTTGCCTACAAGAACAAAATGAATGGTTTCTTCGTGAATATCCCTGCCAACGAGAGGTAAAATAAACATTTTACACCTTTTCCATGTTCTCTTGGTGGACTATATCTATAAAAGTGTTGTTTTGGGGGGTTTTATTGAAACTTTCAATAAGGTAAACTTCGCCCTCACAAATTATACGCAAATTCTCGTTCGCTTTTAATAGCGTTGATTTGTCCACTTTAAATACTTATAATTTCCTATATATTTTCGGTCTGTTTTTGCAAAATATTGTGAAAATTAACAGGAACGATTGCTATATTTTATTTATAGTTATTGTACATATGTAGAATGTTAATAAATGTTTAAAAACCATGTGCCGGCATGATTTGCTTTTTGTGTGTACAAGACCTCAAAATTCCCGTGTTTGGATACTCTGATCCAATCAATTGACCAATCAGAGCGCTTATTGTGTACATGTTATTTTATAAACAATGATACATACCAGTACGTTGTACAGACGAAACAAGCGTGGCATAAGTACTAAAAACCACACCTTCTTTAAAGTCCGCGGGGAGACCAAGAACTCTAAAATGAAGAGCATGTTGTGTATAGATGGTTTTCAATCATGTGATAAAGAACAAAAAGACAAATGGCATGACGGTCACGTTGAGAAGCTAATTAAAAATCTATTATAGCTGGGTTTCAATCAGCTGATAAAACCCAAGAATATCATTATCAGCCATGAAATAACGGGCAATCATTGCCCTTCATGTCCTATCAACCAGAAAGTATTTTATTAAAAATTCGTAAAGATTCGGCGCGAGACAGGAAATGACGTCTATTGAAACCCAGCTATAAGCCAGTCCGTAATCTCGACTGCGCACGAGATTTGCGTGAGGATGAAATTTAAAGGACATTGGCAACAAAACATAAGTAACGTTTAGATCAAAGAATGTGACTAAAATATCCGGGATATAGTAGTTTGACGTTGTAAAAATGCCATATGGACTTATAGTGCGTATTCCATATAAGGTCATATCGGACGGGACAGGGAAGAACAAATACGTTGCCCTAACGAACATATACGTTGCCCTAACGAACATATACGTTGCCCTAACGAACATATACGTTGCCCTGACGAGCAAATACATTGCCCTCGTACCAGTCCACTGGATGTGGGATTGTTAACACGTTACGATATGTTCGATTATCCGCTCTTATTAAGAAAAATACGTTCGCTAGCCGGATAAGCTGTACGCATATTGTAAACAGATAATTTATTTTTGTTTTAATATATAGTAGCTTTGCGACTGTACGTATGTTGTAACTAGATCATATAACTTTCCTTTAATATATTCTATAGTTTTTGGGGAGGGTTAGGACCTTTGTTGTTTTGGGGTCAGTTACAATTCAATTAACTAGGAGGCTGGTAAGAGGGCAATGTATTTGCTCGTCGTGGCAATGTATATGCTCGTTAGGGCAACGTATTTGCTCTTCCCAGTCCCGTCCGATATGACCTTATATAGAATACGTACTATAAGTACCTATCAAAAATGCTCATAGCACGTATTAAAGGAGCCTGCGCGCAGTCCCAGTGTTCCAAAGGAAGTAAGGAAAACTGGGACTACGCGCAGGCTAGTATTAAAGGTGTTAAGGGTTCTTCTGCCAAATGACCGGACGTCATGTGCTAGTCAGTGTTGGCGAAACTCTAAAAATATTACGCTTGTTCTCAGTGTTATTTTTGTAATCGCTATTACAACCAAAACTGGGCAATACATGGCTCCACAGTAAGAAATACAACACTTACCAGGCGTTTTGACATGGTTTATTCAACTTTTACAATGTGTTACGAGCATTTTCATAACGCCAACCTGGTGAAGGCTAAAAGGGATGACTCAAAATGACCTTCACATTTTACTAATCCTAACCCTAATCTCAATCCAACCCTAATCCTAACCTTAGCTAACCGTAACCTAACGAAAAATAAAGACAAGAGAAAAACAGAAAGGTCTTTTGAGTCATCACTTTTAGCCATCCCCCGCCAAACTACTATATTGTCTAGCCTCCAATGCAGGCAGTGGAATTGAAACGGGGGTACTGTAGCGAAGGGAGAAGGAGTCCAAAAATCAAGTTTCTAAACCAGAAAATATAGCCCGAGCTTATGTTATATTGCTCGACATGCTTCAATGAGCTGGATGTTATCCCAAATCTCAATATGAACAGTTATGAGCATGCGTACTTGAGATTACGAACTTGGTAACATGGCGACTATCACGTCACGAAAAATGATCCATAGAATATCTCATACTCATTAATAATTCATAACGATAAAAAATTCGTCTTCAAAAGAGCCAAAATATTCGACAGTGTGAGCCGCCATTTGGAAGAGTGCTAAGCAATCTGGCACTGTAATTATGACGTCAAAGAGTCCAACTTGAATTTAGCGGGAATAGACCGATTGCAAATATGGCGGCGATGTCATGAAAACGAGGTTTTTCGGTGGTTACAGTCGCTAGGACCCGAATCACGTTGATTGATTGGCTGTTGTTTTTGGTCCAACAATTGTGATCCAATCAACTAACATGATTCGGGCCCTAGCAACGGTAACCACCGAAAAGCCTCGTTTTCATGACATCGCCGCCATATTTGCAATCGGTCTATTAGGCAGATGTTCTGGTTCAAATGATACGGTTCGAGAGCAGCCATTAATATTGCATTTGTAAACAAGTTAGATTATTTGACGTCACAAGTACAGTACCAGGTTGCTTCAAAATGGCGGCTTTCACTGTCGAATATTTTGGCTCTTTTGAAGACGAATTTTAATGGTCGCCACCTACTGTACCTATACTATCAAGTTTTGTGATTGGTTGATTAAAACAATAAAACAATAGAATCAACCACAAAGAAACCAATGTACTAACCCTAACCACTTTTGTTCCATGTACGTATATTTACCGATTTTAATAGGATGGGATGTACTTTCGAAGATCAGAACACGGTCAGTATCTCAACCATATGTTTTCTTTTTATTGATGATAAGAAAAAAACCATGGATTATGGAGCGACCTTCTTCTAAAACACGAGTTTGTTTGAGATGCTATATCACTTTCAAAAACTCATTAATATTCATTAACCAAATTGTCCAATCACATTTCCGTATTTAGTCACGCGCAAGGCTTTTAAACCTGATAAAATCCATGAATACTAATCAGCATGAAAATTATATAAAGTCTCTACGAACTTTATATAAAATTCCTGTTAATTTGCATTTCATACATCAACCCAATTTACCTCTAATAGAAAATAAAAACCAGTACACTCCCTAGTGATTACAATCAATTGTTTTTGAAGCTATTTAAAACACTCGAACTCGCGTTTTATCAAATCTAAAATGCTCGCGCTGCGCGCTCGCATTTTAAATATGATAAAACGCTCCTTCTCGTGTTTTAAATACTACATAACACTCGATAGGTGTGTCTAACTACATATCCAAACACCTTGAACAGTTTTCAATACACTTCTGGGTGTTTGGATATCTGATATCGAAACACTCTTGCGATTTCGATGATGTTTCGCTAGGCTGTGTGTTGAAGGTGTAGTTTGCACACAGGCTGTTTCCAAACCTTTAATTTAGGGATGAAATTACAAGGTCCATCAACTCGATACGATTTTTGCTTCGAGCCTCATTTTCACTCAGAGTACAGAAACACAAATGACGTCATTTTCATTTTGTATTAGATTGCCTATGTCGTAAGACACTTAATACTCTCTAAAACTGACAGAGATCTCTTGTTCCAAAATTGAATCCAGAAGTAGCTCACGACGGCAATATTCGGGAGACCACCTTCGGAACCACTTTTTGGGACCACGATATATAGTTTTACTATAGGCAGAAGAAAATCATGTCTTTGATTTTTGAAATGCCAAAATGAATCAGTTGTCGAAGGATTTCGTGTACTTTAGCACAGAAACTACGGCTCCGTGACAATCACTACAGAGCGCCGGTGATGGCCGCCGTGAACTGTTTTGGTTTCATTATTCACAGCATCCAAACTCTGATCGATGCTAAAGTGAATCAGTTTTCGAAGGTTTTCCTGTAATTTTGTATCACAAACTACGTCTCCAACAGAAACAACATAGCGTATTGCGTGGTCTCTCCAAGATGGCCGCCGCAAAATGTTTTGGTTCCTGGCTAGATGGTACACTCGCAGTTGAGGTGACCGTGAGGTACTAGGTATGATACGTCTTCTGGACGATCTTTTTTAGTATCTGTGAGAGGTTGGACGAAATTGAGGGATTGTTACGATCGGATATGCCTGTATGATGAAATACATCATGGAGTTAGGATCTAAGTTATTTTGGGGTGAGCAGTTGCTCACCCCAAAATAACTTAGATCCTAACTCTAACCCACTGCCTAATGGATTTTCTAATCCCCTGCCTAATGGTTTTCTAATACTAACCTTAATACTAATAAAAGGATCGTCCAGAAGACGACTCAGACCTAGTACCTCACGGTCACCTCAACTGCGAGTGTACCATCTAGCCACGGCCAATGTTTTGGCTTCATTTTTCGCAGCTCGATCCAGTCTCTCATGGAGATCATTGATTTTGAAATGACGTCATTCATGTTCCTAGTATAGAGACACGCAAACAATTTTCTATTTGTGAATTACAAGAACTCAATATACCTAGTTTCCTTGTCAAGCTGTTGGCATCCATCGATGATTTTAATATAACAACCAATATCTTGAAGATCTCTACATCAGAAAAATGCATCTTATCCGTGTTTCAAAATACGTACATGAATGGATACATCATGGCCAGAAATCGTGGACACAATGGCTCCTTCTTGTAGGCTAATTTACATATCAGCTGTTAAATATGCCTTCACTGTAAGCAGTGAATTACATAGAGAGGTGTTTGGCTAAAGCGAATATTCTGATACTCGAGTGCGTTACCTGCAACTTGCCGAAATCGTTAAATTGACAACCATTACTGTAAAATTATTTACTTTCATATTCGTTTAGACATACATTGAGCTATACAAATGTTAATTTTACAGGCTGTGTATGTTTTCTATTTAAAGAAATACTAGAAATACGTTACGCAATAACCCCTCGCCCGCCTTTCTACCCCCTCCCCAGGGCCAAGGCCGCGCACGCCGTGTATTTGTAGTCTCTGAATAGAAAACAAATCACAAAAGGCCGTTTCGTCGTACGTAGATTTTGAACGTTATCTCTGCCAATATTTACTCGATTTCAATTCTGAAAACAGATTTGGAATTAGCAAGTCTAAATACATAACATACGTGTCTGTTACTGTATATTACGAGAACGTGTATACCCTTCGTAAAAACGGTGTATGTACTTATAAATTAGTCGGCAATCAGGCGGCCGCTTCGTTGTATATTATTTTGAACGTTATTTCGATCAATATTTAACCGTTTTCAATTCTGAAAACATGCTTATTATATTTTAGTATAATTTCTGAGCTTAAACGAGCTCTGATTGGCTGACTGGCCAGTAAATCTGAGACGATAGTCACCGCATAGCGCGGTGACTATCACTTTACTAGAAATCATACTTGAAAAAGTATTTTTTTTGTACCAGACTATATTTATTCGTTCCAGTCCCCTCTCGGAATCATCATTTTGATGTATGGTTTCTAAAACATGACGAATTTTTTTTCAAAATGGCGACTATATTATTATAACTAAAAAATCGTCGAAAAGGCTCAAAAACTTAGCATAAAGACATTGTATATATCAGATTTCTCTCAAGATAGAACTGTCTAAGGGTAAGGAAGATGTTTATCGTATAATTATTTGTATTTTTACGTCCGTTTTGATCGTTAGTGTGTTTTTGAAAGCTGTCAAGCGTGAAGAAAACATCGAGCATAACACAATTCAAACTGTCTATTTAAAACTTCTCAATTGAATATTCAGTTCAAGTCTGAAATTATACTAAAACAATTAGTCACCTCAGTCTCGGTGATTATCGTTATATTTACCTCGCCGCTTCGCGGCTCGGTAAATATTCAACGATAGTCACCTCGACTTCGGTGACTAATTGTTAAATAGGTAAACGTGTATATACCCTCAAACGGATCACCCAAAACGATTTTTTACTTCCTTATAAGGAGTTGACCCAGGCGCGGCGTGGCTCCAAAATAGGGGCCGGGAGATGACATTCTAAGGGCCCATTTTCGGGGGGGGGGGGCATGCTACCGGACAGAGAGACTACAAGTTCATATAACATAATTATGCAAACATCTTATATTCTTTTTTATTAACATTGAAATGTGATTGATGTGATTATAGTGGTCCAACTTATTTTCCAAGTTACGTGTATGTTTTTAAGAAAACGTTAGTCGATAGACTCGAATCACTCGATAGTACTGTTAGTCAGTCGAATTAGTCAATTAGATAATCAATAATCTCTTTTGATGTTGATGCTAATTTATCAAAAATTTTATCTAGCGATACTTCACTCAAAATATCGCCCTCCACGCTCATTAACATCAAGGTGTCCAAATTTTCTTGGTTCAGGGAAGATCGCAGCCTTGTCTTGATCAGCTTCAGTTTTGAAAACGATCGTTCACATTCGACTTGTGTGATGGGCAATGTCAGTAGGAAATGATACACGGTGTATACCTCTGAGTAGGCTGTGCTATTCAAGCTATACTTGTGTAAAACTTTGTATGCACACGTGTAACATGACTTGCAGGTCTTTCCGTTTTCCTTGCACGTCGAGACTTCGTTTCCTTCTTGACTACCGCCATCTTCTAATTCTTCTTGCGCACTGCCAACGATCTCGAATTCTTCTGGAAGAGACATGACAAGCCTTGGGTAGGAATCCAAAAAACTTTCAAGTTGCGTAAGCAAAAGTTCTCTGTTAATCCTGTCTCCAAGAAGTTCACAAACTTTGCTTGTAGCGGACGGAGGAATGCCTGACTGTTTCAGCTCACTGAATCTTCTGGGATCAAAGCAAGCGAAATCTTTGTAGCACTTTTCATGATCGAGAAATCTTGCCTTCAGGTTTTGAACCACGCGATCCATTATGATGGTGTTGATTCTGTAGGAATCTACTTCATCCAAAACTGCTTCGTCTTGACATTGCTCGCCAGGCATTTATTTCTTCTTGCGTGCTCGTTTCTTTGGCAGAACAGCATCAATCTCTAGGTCGTTTTCATCCAATAGGACATTGACTGAAGCTCAAAATTCCTTGGCTTTCTGATAAACGCTCTGGAAATCTCTGGAAATTGCGGTGATTTCCTTGTTTACTGTTTCCACCATTCGCCAAGCTTGTAGCATATCCAAACCTTTAGTCGGCTGGAGATACAGAGATAGTGGTGTAATGATCTTGTATATTCGCAAGAAAACGAATGCCGTCAGGATCGTCTCAAACTTCATGAACTGATCCATTATAACTTTGGCGTCGCTTCTGGCGGATTCTTGAAATGTAGGATCGTCTGCTATTGCATCAAGTGCTTGAAGGATCAATTCTGCAAACAAACCTGGTTTGGTTGAATCGGTTGCCAAGTAGGATCCAAATATCTTCACTAGTGCAGCTGACTTGGAAAGCCATAGGTCTCTCCTATCGACACCAATCTTCTGGCATGTCTTCCTCTTTCTTTCAGTGTTTGATCCCAAACGCCCATCCTCTTATAAGCACTTCTGAAAAACGTTGAAGCCTTTTGTACAACTCCAAAGAGTGTTGTTGCAGCAGTGGTTGAAGAGGCTGCATCAGTAAGCACTAGATTTAGCGAATGACTGTAGCACCATGTGTGAACATGTAGGCTGGCAACACTCGCAATTTTAGCCGCTACGCCGTTGTAAATACCGCTCATGTTTGGTGTCCCATCAAAAGAATCTCCAACGCAGTTTGCGATGTCTAAGCCGTATTTCTCCAAAGTGTTCTTGAGAAGGGAAAATAAAGAAGCTCCAGTGCCAGACGTTGATTTGACGAGAGATAAGAGCCGCTCCAAGACATGCCCGTCATGTACATAACGCAATACGTTGGAGCATTGATATTGCGTTGTTACGTCTTGGCATCCTCCTTTGTGCGTACAAATCACAAAGGCCCAGTAACTACAAATCATTTATTTATTTAGACCCAAGATCACCAAATTCACCAAATAATTACTAGTTTACTACTTATTACATGTCTTGCGCTTAGGGGCCCCACAATCGTTGCCTCGTTGGGGCCCACCGGGAAACGTCCCGGTGTCCCGGTGGGCCACGCCGCGCCTGAGTTGACCTACCATTTTATTTATATATATATAAATAAACTTTCGGTGAGAAATGGGTCCCTGCCGTGACGAGATTATCGAGGGGATGAAAGCAAATTATTTGACAGTTGTTGTTCTCAAGCTAGAGCATTCGGCAACCCACTAGCAGGACCTATTCTAAGAAAATTTCAATACTGCACCCTTAAGAGAGCTAGGGCACCAAGTTTGGCCGGTATATGTACATAGGCCTCGAAATCAGGTGACTTGCGGTATGTGGAGACACTAGTGTTTTAGCAAACATGTGCAGGCGTAATGTTAAAACTTGAAAACCATAATAAAATCATACAACGCTAATATTCTTTTTTTCAGAGTAGTTTCCAGGCTCTCTTTGCATTCAGCACAAAATAAACTCAGATCAGAATCGGATCTAGATTAACAATTAACATTGGAAATTTCTGAATAATCAACCGTTGCTCAATCAAAATTGAGCGTAACAACGACTGTAAAAATTTAAAACACCAAATGATAATTAACATCAGCGGCCCATGTGCCATCAGCCATTTTGCTTAACGCCTTAACACCTTTCCTATACTTCTAATATAAAGTTGAAAACCTCAAATTGTCAATACTACACACTTTAAATTCAATAACTCACACTTTGCAATCAAAACTATACAAAGTGTGCAGTATTGTACACTAAAATAAGCCCTGTACACTGCACACAGAATATTCGCTTTAGCCCAACACCCTTACAGGGATATTTTCAAGCATTTTGGTCTACTACCGTTTTTTAAAAGAAGATTGAGTTTCTTATGTTTCTGTGAAGTGTATGCTCGCCCCAATCCCTTCTAGGGGGTCTTCGGGCATGCCCCCAGAACATTTTGAATTTCAGTAGCCCCCACTAGTGTATTTCCGGCGATTTCTGCCAGGAATTTTCCGGGGGAAAAGATCTCAAAGGTAAGGGTAATATGCAGACATTTTAATTTCAAACGGAGGTCCGATATTTCACTACTAGTACAGACCGAACAAGCGAGGTCAATATTTTAGCAAATAACTTATAAGTAGTTAATAATAAGAACTAACACAGATTCAAGTGAAAAAAAGAACTAGGTTATAGTGTGTATCTCACGACGACGTGGGCGTCATTATGTTGTCGTAACATGAAGTAGTTACATATCCGTGGCCATGAGCAGCGCGGGCGCCTCGTGGTGTTGTAACATCACAAGGAGTTACATTTTTTCTTGGTCAGTTGGGCCTCGTTACAGTTGTCGTTATCTCTTAGGAATGGAAAGGGGATTAACTAGAATCGAATATTTTCTTCCTTTTACAGCTAAAAGTTTACATTTTTCACAATTTCGTCCGGATAAATTGTGAAAAAGAATAATTACGGAAGAAGATTGAGTTTCGAAACTCAATTGAAGATTGAGTATTTTACCCGTTTACGGCGGTAGTAGAAAGTGCTTGGAAATATCCCTGCCTTACGTATAATTCATCGTTTACAGTGGAAGCCATATTTAACAGCCGATATGTAAATTAGCCTACAAGAGGGAGCATTATGTTAGCGATTTCTGCCATTCTGGCCATGTTCCATGAACGTCTCTCCTAAACCATCATCACTTTATGCCAAAACGTTACCATATGACAACAAAAATATTTCGAATTTTACCTTTGGGCATCAAGACGAAGGTCTGATGATATACTGAACCAAACATGGCGAGTTCGACCCCGAGAAAAATTATCCAAAATAATACCAGCAATCTGTGATAAGCAGACCGAGAAAACGAGATTAATAATATTACTTATTGGATTCCTCTGAGCGCGATATTACAAAATATTTAAGTGGAGAATTCAATATTGGGCGAGACCGAAGGTCGAGCCTAAGGGGGCTTTCCATTTACACGGTCAGACTGGTTAGTCCGGCCAGAATGGACCTCCTCTTGATTAGGCCCAAATTTTCTGGGCAGACCAGCCGCACTCGTCAAACGTTTCGTGTTCCATTTAGCAAAATATTGCCGGACAGACCGGTCTGACCGTGTAATTGGAAAGCCCCATAATATTCCAAATCGAAAAATATTTTGTAATATTGGGCGAAGATGAATCCAATAGGTGTTTTATTATATCGAAGAAAATATCTTAACACAAAGATGTTTCTTCGCACGTAAACAGTCAAAAGGTCGCTGTCCAATATGTTGCTGTCCTACATCGTAAAATATTGGACTGTCACAATTGATTGGACGATTATATGTGAGGGTATAATAAGGTTTATATGGCTTGTAAGATGGTGGGTTACGCTTGCATGCTTCTTTTTAACCATACAGTCATACGGTGTAGTCATGTCTGTTTGTATTAATTTCTTCAGCTTTTTTCTTAAAATCATAGAGACAGCGACTGAATGTTCAATCGAACCATGAGTATATCATTGTAACTCTATCTGAGTCTCGGTAGCTCAATGGTTAGAGTGTCTCACCGGCAATCAGGAAGGTTACAGGTTCGATTCCTGTCCAGGACTCGGAATCATTTTTCTGAGGATATGAGCTTGACGATCGTCCATGTACAGTATCGTTTGTCTTTTCCAAGCACTCCCACATATACTACAGCAGTGTATAAATTAACACTTCCAAGCATTACCGATATATAGTGACTGGGCAGTACATGTATAGGCAGTACATGTATCAATCGAATCAGTACATCATTGTTATCTTCGGTCTCCATCCGAGTCTCGGTAGCTCAATGGTTAGAGCATCTCATCAGCAATCAAAAGATTACAGGTTCGATTCCTATCCGGGACTCAGAATAATTTTTCTGAGGATATGAGATTGACGATCGTCCATGTATCGTCTACTGTATCTACTCCAAGCTCCCCTACATTCATTAAAACTTAATAAATGTGGGGATTGTATTTGTTAATCTGCTCTGATGATGTTGTGATATACAACGAAACGTTAGCTACAGTATAATAAAATGTTCGACTGAAATGCTGTGCCTAAAAGTTATTTGCTGGGCTTTGATTTTTATATTTAAACGTAGGGATGTTAAGAAGGTTTTGTCAATATCACCAAATTTATTGTTTTTTAACATTAAGCAAAATTTGTCCGATAGGATTTTTTGGAAAAACAGAGTTAAAAAGATATAAGCTTTATTTTGAAGTGCGCAGATTTTCAAAAATTCAAAAATTTCAAAAATTCAAAAATTCACATTTGCGTTTATTTTTGGGCTTTTTTGCGCATGCTGACGTCATAAAATCTCCCGATTATCAGCAAATTTCCCGCCAAATTAGCAACCAGCTCTCGTGCGATCATAAATCCATAGGGAGCCACCTTAAAGTGCCTACAGTATAAGGTCAAAACATTTTATTTTTTTATTGGAAGAACTAGTAAAATGATAAAGTAACTTCTTTTGAAGATTTTCGTTTCTTCGCTTTTTTGAGATATATCAATTTGTTTTAATATGCAAATGTACGGAATGTACGTCACACATGCATAATGACTAATTGGAGAAATGTGTGTATCTCTTTCATTCTCGAACGAAAATTTAAAATCGAGAAGTTTGGTGTTGTGGGAGAAACACGCACACGTTATTCACACTTTAGTGTTTTTATTTGATGAACGCAAAGATATATAACATTCTCTGATAATTTTTTTGATAATTAATTTGCATATTAAAACAATTAATAGTTATAGCGGACACCCTGGGGACCGTCATTTGGTGTTCGTAATAGCGAGAGTCCGTAATAGCGGGATGCGATGAAAATATCCCGATTTCAGGTTGTAAAATGTCATATTATGGGCAATGATATGGCTGCACAGTCCTTGCAAGCCAAACAAGAAGGCATATCGAGTACGGCAGAGGCTACACGAAAGCGCAAGTCTGTCAAGAACATTGAAATGGCAAAACAAACTAAAATGCCTCGAAAGTAATGTCAATAAAGCGGAAAAAGTTCGGAACATTTTATATTTTTCTGTTTGTCATTTTTGTCGACAGAAATGACGAACGGAATCTTCAAAGTATACCTCCGCTGACAAATAGCAAGATGTAAATATGTCACTCGATAAATTAAGAAGTCATTCACTTTCATGTGTCAAGAGAAAAATACGTCCAAGGTGTCCGTTGTATTGAGAGTAGAACAATAAAAATGTTTGTTGGGGACCACGTGAAAGCGAGAGTTATTTCAATACATTTCATAGTAGTTTCGGCCGGGGTTTTACCAACTGTCCTTAATAGCGAGGTGTCCGTAATAACGGGGTGTCCGCAAGGCGAGAGGTGACTATACAGTACCTCAAAAAGAAAGTGAAGAAACGAAAATCTTCAAAAGAAGTTACTTTATCATTTTAAAAGTTCTTCCAATAACGGGGTGTCCGCAAGGCGAGAGGTGACTATACAGTACCTCAAAAAGAAAGCGAAGAAACGAAAATCTTCAAAATAAGTTACTTTATCATTTTAAAACTTCTTCCAAATAAAACAATAAAATGTTTTGACCTTATAGGCACTTTAAGATATACAATGGTAATTCAAACCATTTTAGTTGAGTAAATCGAAGGAAAAATTCAAGTATACTGTACCTGTCTACCTTTACCAACACCTGCTCCGTCACCAATAAAGAAGCCAGCTCTCTCACCATTCGCCACAATTACTTGATGCCTCTGACACTACAACGAATAAATAATTTTAATAGTGAAGAATATTAAAACGATATTGTGAACACTCTTGGAAAGAAGTCCTTGGAGCAAAGTGCGGCGGTAAGACCTATCTAGTCGATTCATTTTCTATCCATTCAATAGTTGTCTGAGTAAAAATAGCTGGTAAATATGTTGTTCAAAACATGGATAGTGATATTCACTCGCTATTTTTCTCAGATGGTCATTCAGTAGATAGAAAATATATCTTGACATAACGTGTTGAATCCTGGCCTGCTACACATTCCTAGCATTCCATTGTAAGTTCCGAGTGTCTTTCGGGTAATCTGCTTTAATTGGCCAATATTCGTTGGGAAGACAAACATGGCTGATTAATTGCTGCCGTAGGCAGCACACTAATCTTCACTTGGTATGTCTCGTACCCAGACCTCTTCGCGGAACTATGTATAGTCGATCGAAGTTAAAATCACATTCGATTTTTTCATGGATGTCCACAGATTTATGACGTTTTGTGACGTAACTCGTAGATGTTCGTATAATCGCCGGATGCGGAAACTATCCGACTCAAATGTTCGGAACTTGCCAACGGCACCAGTGCCATGATATTTTGTGAAGATCTTCGTTCGTCAATCGTCATTTAATAAACGTGTTCTGCTTTACTATTAACTTTACTGAACATCTGGCAGCTGTACTTTTATACGGCCTGCTTGTGCTACCGAATTTTAACTTCGATTTCAGTGAGGAAAAATTCTCTTGTCAAGGTAAGGGAACTAAAGGGAACTAGCATTAATTGTCATCTGCGATTTCTTGCCATCACTGACACGGTGACACCACGGTTAATATGCTGACACTATCAAATACTTTGTTTGTGAATAAGATTACCTTCTATTTTAGGTATATATATTGGTGTGAGTTCATTGTGTCTCACGATAGTGAGCATGCAGAAGAATGCACATCCGTGTCCCTCATATTGAACTGCATTTTTATGCAAGAAACAAATTCTGATTAACTTAGTTTATCAACTGTTATAACGTCAATTTTTTGTGTTCATATTCAACTGCATTTTATGCGAGAAACAAACAAATTCTGATTAACTTAGTTTATCCTCTGTTATTTTAACTTAGTTTATCAACTGCATTTTTATGCAAGCCTTGTACAGAGAACTGTGTTATACAACTATTTTATCTTTGTGTTCAATTGCATTTTTATTGGCAACTGTCCAATTTACATCTGTTTAATATGTATTACACATGTTCATGAACTACTATATTGTGAATAGATGTTGAGAACAGTTACAACACAAGGGTCTGCAAATGTGCCAGGGGCAGATGAAGCATCTGAGGGGGGCCTTACCCCAGATGATTAGATGATATTAGATGATAACGTACCCCAGATTGCGAGTACCTATGGTCCAGCAAGCTCATTGTGAGCTCCATATATATGTACTGAAGAACTCACTTCTCTGGTATTACCTCAACCATAACTGCATGGGTACGAGACAGTACTACCTCCACTGCGACTTTGACTTCAATAAGCCCACCACTATTTGTGCAATTTTGCACAATATCATGACTGCCTTGGACCATTGATTTCAAGGCAGCACTTCCCTTGCGATAGTAACTTCTAGTTCCTAAGTACATATTACATATGACTTGCAGCTTGGTTATTTTAATATGGTAAATTGTTTGCTACTCAAGCTTTAACGCAAACAATGTTTCTGAGCCCCAGACCGCGGGAATCGAACCCGCAACCTTCATGATCTCCGGTTAGATGCATGATCCATATTAGATGATACATATTAGATGCATGATCCAAAACGATGTCAATAAGCTGGTCACGAGATCTGAGGGAAATAAGTTCCAACTAAATCAGGAAAAATGCAAGGAGCTCAGAATTTCTTTCGCTAAGAACAAACCTGACTTCGCTCCCTTTTTAATCAATGGAAAAGCAATAGAGGTTGTGCCGAATGTCAAGCTACTATAGGTTTGAATATTTCTAACGAATAACGATCTGAGATGGAACTGTCATGTTACTGAAATCTCTAAGAAGGTGTCAGTTCGCTTGTATTTTCTGAGGCAATTAAAAAGAGCGAGTATTGCAGCAAAAGAACTTCTAACCTTTTACACCACCTGTATCCGACCGATTATGGAATATGCTTGTCCAGATGAGCTGGAATACTTATAGAAGCGCGCCATGAGGATTATCTTTCCTTTTGTCACCTATAACGATCCTCTAATAGCTTGTAATTAAGATAGTCTATCTGAGCGCAGGAGAATCATAACTACTAAACTATTTGAGGAAATAAGTAACAATAATGAACATAAGCTGCACAAACTTTTACCCAAGGAAAACCATTGTAACAAGAACTTTCGAAATGCTCGGAAATTCCATGTTCCAGTCTGTAAGACTAATCGACTAAAGAATAGCTTTATCTATAGTAATTGTATATAGTACTCTCATATTTTAATACTTATATATTTTTAAGTAATCCATAGATCTATTTGATGTAAAGTTTTTATCAAATTCAGCCTTAGTAGGCTGTAATGTTGAAACTTAATAAACTATCTATCTATCTCTAGACGCTCTAACCATTGAGCTACCAGAACTCAGATGGCGGAACGAAGGCTACGTTGTGTACTAGTTCGTTCTGCCATCTGAGTTCTGGTAGCTCAATGGTTAGAGCATCTAACCGGAGATCATGCAGGTTGCGGGTTCGATTCCCGTCTGGGGCTCAGAAGCATTTTCTGAGTTTGCATTAAAGCTTGAGTAGCAAACAATTTACCATCCTAAGTATACATATAAGCAGGTTTTTAACTTTTTACGAATGGTATACACGTTTGCGTGATATAAGAGGCACGAATGATATGTATTTAGAGGTAATTCCAAATCTGTTTTTAGAATTGAAATCGGTTAAGTATTGGCAGAGATGATTTTCAAAATCTACGACGAAACGGCCTTTTGCCATTTGTGATCAACAAATACAAGGCGCATGCGACGGAGTGGTACTTGCGAAACATATAATACAGTGAACTCTCTCTAACGCGGACACCTTCGGGGCCAAATTTGTTGTCCGCCTTAGAGAGGTGTCCGCCTTAGAGAGAGTTTTATTATAGTAAATAATGTAGAAGCGGCCGAGATTATGTGTCCGCCTTAGAGAGGTGTCCGCCTTAGAGAGAGTTCACTGTATATATGAAATAATATGTGATGAACTGGTAAATATTTTGTACAGGCGGGCGAGGGGTTAATGCGGATACGTATTTCTAACCCACGACACCAATGTTCAGTTAATCAGGACATAGTTAGTAGAAGGGGGTGGTTTGGAAGCTCCATTGTCTTTAAAGATGATGCAATGTTCATGTTATTGTATTGGAGAAAGTGTTTGTTATTGGTTGGAGAAAGGAAATTCTATGGACACGTGACGGCGAAGGACTCACAACACGTGACGATGAAGGACTACATTAATTAAATGTGAACGTTGTTATTGGATGACTGCTTCATTATACAGAAAATACAATACGTTCAGTGACCATGAAAGTGAACAACAACATAGAACAATGACTTTTGCTGACCTTCCAAACCAGCACTTCTACTAATTATGATCAGCAGAAGCTGCTATACATAAAAATGTACTTACACTGTAAACAATCCCTTCCAGCTGTAAAACACTCAGTTTACCTACAAATGGTGACAAACACTTAATTGAAACTGACTATAGGTCTGGTTAATATAGGTAATCGTATAATAGCGAGTGCGATTAAGGATTTACACTACAACTGATGCTTTAAAATTGTGCGGGGCCAAAGAGATAGATTTGGTCCTGAAAAAAAATTTACCCAACCAAATTAAGATCACAAATTTAACCGACCCAACCATTTATGGGTAAAGAAAATCTTTTACCCAACCCAAGAAGAAAAAAGTTAAATAAAGCCCAATTCCCAGCATATCGTCGATACTTATAAGTTTTAATACTGTAACTTTCAGATTATTATCTCCCTATACAGAGCAGGAATCCAAGGAAAACAAGGAGAGGAATACAATAACAAAAGATAATGTTCAATGATGGCTAAGGAGAACTGGAGATGACAACAAAAATTTAAATGATGAACTCTTAACTTTTTTATGTCAATAGTCATGAAAATTTTGCTACATATATACATATATGATATATACATATATACATACATATATACATATATACATATATACATATATACATAAAAACAAATATACATAAAAACAAATATACATATAATAATATACATATATACACATATACACATACATAGGTAATATTTGGCATTTCACTCGATTAAACTACCAAACCGGGACCATGCAGGTTTGGTCTTAAAATGTATATATTCCTACACTCGAAATTTTCCTTCACCATAAATCCTTAGAACATGTAGTTTAATCGAGTGAAATGCCAAATATTACCTATAATATACCCAGAATCTTATCCCTGCATTACCATCACTATATATACAGAACTCGTGACTAGGCTCTCGGCAACGGCTTCCGTAGGGTCGAAAACCTCAGGCAAATACTAAAGACTTATTGACACCGAGCCAGCGGTCTTTCAGTACTGTGCGAAAATAGCTAGGGCAGTATAATTGTGCCGTAAAGACCGTTATAAAATAACCGGAAGTAAATGAGCGACAACACCAGGCCTCATTAAAGTGCATGGGCGCGCGAGCGCCACTCGCAGCACATTTTCAATGTGTGCAGGCACAATTTTTTTGTTGATTTTTAGCGAATTATTAAAACTGTGTTTACAAAGCATGACGTTCGCAGGCACCATTTACAATTCAGAAAGTTTGTGCAGGCACAGAGATTTTATTTTTTTAGTTCATTACCTGTTTTTACATGACGTATACGTTTTCAAAATAATATCTTTTAGTTAGAAACAAAAACCGTTTAAACTCTATACACCCACGCAAAGTCTCTTTCACTATCACGTGTCACGTGTGTAAGTCATGTTCGTGAAGTGTGAACAAGTTAGCAGTAAAACACTGAAACGGGTTTTTTTGCGTGAGAAAATTTTGAGGTTTATCGAATAGCATGTTGCGATGTAAGATTTCTCAGGTTTTATTGCAGGCAATGCAAGTTTTTCGTTGAAGAGCCTGTCACGGAAATAAAAAGAAATGATTGATCGCTTCTAAACTAAATAGACGACGAACTTCTAATTTCTGCTCGCAGGCACCAAAAAATATTAATGAGGCCTGGACAACACGCTGTCTGGTTGGTTACTGAGCGCAAAAACCGTGCATTATACCTGTAACTCAATAAAACATAAGCTGACGTGATTCCTCGCGTAGTTTTTGTTGTTTTTGACGGATTTCAAGTAGTTTAAATCACAAAAGGAAGTCAAAGAATACTTGGATACAAGGCCAATCAAGGTACTAACACAACAGAATGTTTTAACTGCAACGTTGAGTGCATTTTCCTCGGTAAAATCGCCAACGTGTTTTCAACAAAGGCTTCCTAGCAACGCCTCTTATAACAGGTAAATCTGCATTTTTCATGGCGTTATTGTTAATTTAATGGTGTTATTTTATAAAAGAAATAAAAAACTTTGTCTTGTGTGATTATCACAATAACTTTGTCTTGCGGGATTCCAGCCCGCGTCTTAAAAGAGTGTAGCGTGCAGATTGCGCCAAGTCTCTGTGCATTATTCAACCATTCTCTGCTCACTGGGCGCTTTCCCTCTGAATGGAAGACTGCTGATGTCACTCCCGTCCATAAGAAAGATCTAAAAGAGTCCGCAGAAAACTATAGACCTATCTCCTTATTGTCGGTTGTTAGTAAAGTCATGGAACGCTGCGTCTGCAATAGATTCTATGCTCATGTCTCGCACGTGATTACCCAGTTACAACACGGTTTCATGCGAAATCGCTCTTGCGTTACCCAGTTACTGTCTGTTCTTCACTCAATTGGCGAAACTCTTGATAAGAATATTCAGTCGGACGTTTTATGCCTTGACTTTGCCAAGGCTTTCGATTCCGTCGACCATGCCATACCTATCGAAAAGCTTAAATGGTATGGAGTAACAGGCAATCTACTTGAATGGTTCACCGACTACCTAAGGGATAGATCACAGAGGGTTGTTATAGAAGGCGTCGCCTCTCAGCGCTCATCAGTCACTTCCGGTGTACCTCAAGGCAATATCGCAGGTCCTCTACTCTTCGTTTTATTCATAAACGACTTGCCTGACGTCATCCAAAAAGAAACAGGCGCTGCCCTATATGCAGATGATACAAAATTATACCGTACATTAACTCATTCAGCCACTGCGAGAGCCTTCAGCGTAACCTGACGAGCCTAGTCACCTGGAGTCGCGAATCTAATATTAAGTTCAACGCTTCAAAGTGCAAGGTACTTACAGTAACTCGAAAGAAAACGCCAGTGACCTGTGACTATCACCTTGGGGACGTGAAGTTACTACGTGTGCGGGAAGAAAGGGACCTTGGTGTTCTCATTTCTGATAAACTCTCCTGGGATTCCCATTTACGTCTGTCGTAGCAAAAGCAATAAGCTACTCGGTTTATTGAAAAGAACCTGTCCCCTGATTACAGATATCACAGTTCGACGCACATTATACCTAGCACTCGTTAAATCTCAGATGTGCCATGCTACCGAGGTGTGGTCGCCAGCAACAGTTAAGCTAAAATCCATGGTATAGAGAGTCCAACGGCGCGCTACGCGGTGGATCCTAAGGTCGAAACCAGGCGAGACGTCGTACAAGGATAGGCTGCTGGCCCTTAACCTGCTGCCCTTGGTGTATGACAGAGAAATAAAAGACCTGACTTTCTTCTTCAAAGCAATCTTTGACCCTACTCATTTTAATATTGAATGTTTTGTTTCGTTTGTGCAGCATGGGCGCACACGTAATCTTAACCCAACTTTAACTTTAAAACCCACCATTTGTAAAACCAGTACTTTCCAAACTTCGTATTTTAACAGAATCGTTAAACCCTGGAACTTTATTTGCAAGTTAGCCCCATTACATACTTTACATAGTGCTGCTTCTTTTAAGGGTTTTCTTTGTAACTTATATTTTTCTTTACTTAATAATACTTTTGATATAGACATGTCCTGCACATGGTCGCTTGTGCGCGACTTCCCCTGTCATCGGGCTTAAACTTTTATGTATATATGTATTATTGCCCCTTCATGATTTTTATGATGTATGTTTTCCTACCGTAGAGCTGCGCCTCGCATGGGACTGTGTCCCGTTCGCTAAACCCTGTTGGGCTCGTCTTTTATTTTTTCTTGTATCTATGTATTTGTATTAGTATGTCACATAGACGTGTCCAATAAAGCTGTTAAACAATTATCGAGTTATAATGGCACTCTAGAAGCTAGTAAATCACTCGGCTATCGCCTTGTGTTTTACACGCTTCTCTCGTGCCATTATAACTCGATAATCACACGCGACACGTTTTTTATTTCTTAATTAATTTATTATTAGGCTTTATTACAGTATATGGCTCTTTTAAATTTCTCACATTTCCTCAATTGTTTCGCAATTTTTTAAAACTCTTCAGTTGTTTTGTAATGACCGGTCATTACCGGTAATTTGTAAAGACCGCTCAGGAACCAATCAGATTGCAGAAAAGCTCGTTAAGACCGCTCACAAGTCAAGGCTAAGTCTATGCGAAAAACGGCGAATACTTTCCCATACAGACAACGAGTTCAACAACGAATTAATTTATTTAAAATGAAGAAAAGTTCTTCTTTCAAGAAAATGTACTCTGTTTTTCAAGTAACTATCTCACGTTTGGAGATTTTACATATCCGTAATATTTGGGTCTAACCAGTTTTCTTTTGTTACTTGCCATAAAAATGCCTCTTGTGACATCACATCCATGAAGATGAAATTTTCGGCTGGCAAGATATATTATGATTTTGCTCAGGATACGTAAAATCCCCAAACGTGAGATAGACACTTTAACGCTGTTTTCGCATGCTGCCGTTTACCCCGTTGAATTGTGGATATAAATATAAAAACCACTACTTTTTAATCATTACATAGAGAATAATACATGGATGTGCGGAAATATGAAATTGATTTCGAGTGTTGTCCAGGATATCGAACGAGTGAGCGCAGAGAACGAGTGAGAGATATCCTTCAGGTCAACACGAGAAATAAATTTCATGTTTCCAAGCATCCGTGTATTTTTCTGTTTATTATATAATCAACAAAAATAGAGCACAATAGTGTAATGCGATTTTACAAACATTTTAAAACACGATAATCAACACATGTGTGATTACCACAAATAATCGCACATGTGTGATTATCAGTTTTATTAGTGGCGGTTCAACCATCAACAAAACACTGTCTATTTATAATATTATATTTATAAAGGACAATAAGATGCAAGTTTATTGTTCTGCATCTTCGCACCACTTTTCTATATTTTAGATATTAAAATATCAAGGAGTGCCCATTGAGGTTAGCTCAAAAAATGTTATTGTCTTATTTGGAAGAACTTTTAAAATGATAAAGTAACTTCTTTTGAAGATTTTCACTTCTTCGCTTTCTTTGTGAGATATATCAGTTTGTTTGATATGCAAATGTCTGGAATTTCGTCACACGTGCATAATGAGTTATCAGATAATGTTATATATCTTTGCGTTCCTGAAATAAAAACACTAAAGTGTGAATAACACGCGTGTGCGTTTCTCCCACAACACCAAACTTCTTGATTTTAAAGGATTTCGTTCGAGAATGAAAGAGATATACACATTTCTCCAATAAGTCATTATGCATGTTGACGAAATTCCAGACATTTGCATATCAAACAAACTGATATATCTCAAAAAGAAACGAAAATCTTCAAAAGAAGTTACTTTATCATTTTAAAAGTTCTTCCAAACAAGACAATAAAACATTTTGAGGTTATGGGCACTTTAAATAATAAAAACAAAAGTTTGTACCATTTTCAATGATGTCTGGCCCAATTGCTTCACATATAGGATATGTTGCTTCAGGCAATGCTTGTGCCTAAAAGTCAACAGTATAACACATTAGTAGGATAAATAAGGCTACTAAGCAGGCTTAGGGAGGAACCATTGTATTTCTGGAGGGGATGAAAAATATTGGAAAAAAATTGTTTGCAGATGCTGATAAGATCAAATAAATTGTTTGCAAACATAATAAGTAAAAAACAAAATGTTTGCAGAGCAATGATGAAAGCCCTATGATTCAGACTGCGTTTATACTAGAGCAAAAGTTTCCGGATTCGTCACGAATCCGGAACGTTTTCGTACCGGATTCGTTTTGCCGTTTACACACAAGAGGATGAATCCGAAATAAAACGTCCCGGTTTGGTCGCGTCTCCGGAGATTTTGAATCCGGAATCTAAAGTGGAATCTTTGTATCTGGATAATTATGAATCCGGAATCTTTTGTAGTGTAAACGGGTATTCCAATGAATCCGAATATTTTTCCGCCCGCGATCACACGAGTTTGCGGTGCAGGAAAAATGGGGGATGTTGTTGTTATTGGACTGTTGTCGGTAGTTGGTGTCTGATTTTGTTGCAGGCACATATGATCCATTTTATACGCATCCATTTAGTACGCACGAACTACTCCAAGAAGTAGTTCTACTTCGTAAACACTCTCTGTAACATCCTTTCTAGCCTTCTTTTTGGGCGGCATTTTGTGGTTGTCTTTTCGCGAAATGCTTGGTAACCGTTCCCGCATAAATGTTTCCGGATTTCATCCCCGAGTGTAAACAGTTTACCAATCCGAATACTCGGTTTATGATGAATCCGGAAACATTTACGAATCCGGAAACTTTTGCTCTAGTGTAAACGTGGTCTTAATATTTGTTACCAACTATTTTAATAGCACCCAATGTTACAATTGTTATTATACATTCAAAGTTCATTCTCGTTTCTTATTGGTCAACATACTCCAGTGAATTCTCAATGTCCGGCAGGCGCGACGTCATTTCCGTCGAATACTGTGAATTATTGCACGGAGGTGTCCAAAACAAAAATTATTGAACGCTGATGACGTCACTAGGACTAAGCGCGCGAAAATTACAAAATAAAAAATGGCTTGTAGTAGATTTGTTTGCATATTTTTAGTAAGACTATTTTGAACAATGTATAATAAAACAATTATTGGATTCGGCTTACGCATGATATCAAGAATTATCCAGACCTCGGTCATCGGTTGACCTCGGTCTGGATAATTTTTTATATCATGCTCAGCCTCATCAAATAATTGTATATTAAATATTGTTTTTACCAGAACAAGCAAGAACATAATACAATGCTTCATTACGAGCGAGAATATATATAGATACTTCCTCATACCGGTCGGGTAATAAAATAAGTACCCAACTCGTTTTGTAACATATCTATTAACAACCTTGTACTCTTCATAATAATAATAATAATAATAATGATAATAATAATAATAATAATGATAATAATAATAATAATAATAATAATAATAATAATAATAGACGTATTAGGAGCATTATACAACAGTCTCAATGCTCTTACAAATTTACTTATAAAACTTATTACAATTTCATTAATGAACAAAAAACTATTAATTTTAAAAAAGAAAAGTCTTAACTGCTGACTTAAAATTACCCAACATATCAAAGCTTCTAATTTCCTGTGGTAATGAATTCCACAGTTTTGGTGCCGAAACCGAGAACGCTCTGTCTCCATGAGTCACCGTTTTGGATTTTGGCTCAAGTAGCAGATTACGGTCTAATGATCTCAAAGCACGAGTAGGTTTATATTTATTTGGCAAATCAGTAATATAAACAGGCGCCTGGCCATGCAAAGCCTTGAAAGTAATTATTAGTATCTTAAATACAATCCTTGATCTCACCGGCAACCAGTGAAGATTACGAAGCACAGGGGAGATATGCTCCGATTTTTTAACCCCTGTTACAAGTCTAGCAGCTGTATTTTGAATTCGCTGTAACTTGCTCAATTCAGCTTCAAGCCATATAGGATGCTATTACAGTTGTCAAGTTTTGATGTTATGAATGCATGCACCAACTTCTCACAGTCCTTTTTACTCAAATATTTCCTGATCTTGCCGATATTTCTGAGATTTACAGATGTTATTTACATGAGTATTTAATTTTAGATGTCTATCAACAGCAACACCGAGATCGCGTGCAACCGGGCCGGTTGGATTTTCACATCATTGACACATATTACTGGCATTGGTTCACAATGCATAAAACGTGATGATATAGATGGACAATCTCGGTTTTACTCGGATTGCATATAAGACCATTCATGGTACACCAGTTGGTGATGTCCTTAATACATAACTCAAGTTTAGCTAGAGCAGCAGGTCGATCACATGGAGATTTTATAGGCATATACAGTTGTTTGGTTCACTACTTAATATTTTCTGGTGAAAAAATATCCTCCTTCCGCATTTTGTTTTTATTATTGAGTTATCATTTTTATCACTAAATAAAGGTCCAAGACCATTGAGTGTCAATGACAAGTTACTAACAATACTATTAAAATTTGTTTCTCAAAACCTATAGTTTCATTGCAAAGGTACTATGCTACATGTATATGGTATTTATGCAAAATTGGCTATAATAGCGATGCTGGTGCTCGGGCTAGTGTATTCAAAGAAATGTGTTGTCTTTTTTATACTTTAAAGAAAAAATAATAAAGTTTCCGAAATCTGGCCGGACTGAATGATTTATGTCCAATACCCAAACACAATGTCCAATGGACAAAATGAACATTCCACTGGACATCGAATTGTCCATTGGATCCAATGGACACTGCGTTGTCCACTGGACATTGAATTGTCCAATGGATGCAATGGACACTGCGTTGTCCAATGGACATTTACTTGTCCAATGGATCCAATGGACAATGCTGTGTTCCACTGGACAACTGCTTGTCCATTGGACCTCATGTGGATGGTGGAGTTGGGGTAGCCAAAATCCATTTGTCCAATGGATCCATTGGATCCGATGGACACTGCCTTGTCCACTGGACATCGAATTGTCCATTGGATCCAATGGACACTGCGTTGTCCAATGGACATTTACTTGTCCAATGGATCCAATGGACAATGCTGTGTTCCACTGGACAACTGCTTGTCCATTGGACCTCATGT
Organism: Chrysogorgia sp. JL179-B06; assembly: GCA_035772405.1. NCBI lineage: Eukaryota > Metazoa > Cnidaria > Anthozoa > Scleralcyonacea > Chrysogorgiidae > Chrysogorgia > Chrysogorgia sp. JL179-B06. The sequence continues at coordinate 975,627 of JAYKKM010000120.1, forward strand.
GGATGGTGGTGTTGGGGTAGCCAAATCCATTTGTCCAATGGATCCATTGGATCCGATGGACACTGCGTTGTCCAATGGACATCGAATTGTCCATTGGATCCAATGGACACTGCGTTGTCCAATGGACATTTACTTGTCCAATGGATCCAATGGACAATGCTGTTCCACTGGACAACGGCTTGTCCGTTGGACCTCGTGTGGATGGTGGTATTGGGGTAGCCAAAATCCATTTGTCCAATGGATCCATTGGATCCAATGGACACTGCGTTGTCTACTGGACATTGAATTGTCCATTGGATCCAATGGACACTGCGTTGTCCAATGGACATTTACTTGTCCAATGGATCCAATGGACAATGATGTGTTCCACTGGACAACTGCTTGTCCGTTGGACCTCATGTGGATGGTGGTGTTGGGTAGTCAAAATCCATTTGTCCAATGGATCCAATGGACACTGCGTTGTCCACTGGACAATGAATTGTCCATTGGATCCAATGGACACTGCGTTGTCCAATGGACATTTACTTGTCCAATGGATCCAATGGACAATGCTGTTCCACTGGACAACGGCTTGTCCGTTGGACCTCGTGTGGATGGTGGTATTGGGGTAGCCAAAATCCATTTGTCCAATGGATCCATTGGATCCAATGGACACTGCGTTGTCTACTGGACATTGAATTGTCCATTGGATCCAATGGACACTGCGTTGTCCAATGGACATTTGCTTGTCCAATGGATCCAATGGACAATGATGTGTTCCACTGGACAACTGCTTGTCCGTTGGACGTCATGTGGATGGTGGTGTTGGAGTAGCCAAAATCCATTTGTCCAATGGATCCATTGGATCCAATGGACACTGCGTTGTCCAATGGATATTTACTTGTCCAATGGATCCAATGGACAATGCTGTGTTCCACTGCACAACTGCTTGTCCATTGGACCTCATGTGGATGGTGGTGTTGGGGTAGCCAAATCCATTTGTCCAATGGATCCATTGGATCCGATGGACACTGCGTTGTCCACTGGACATCGAATTGTCCATTGGATCCAATGGACACTGCGTTGTCCAATGGACATTTACTTGTCCAATGGATCCAATGGACAATGCTGTGTTCCACTGGACAACTGCTTGTCCGTTGGACCTCATGTGGATGGTGGTGTTGGGGTAGCCAAAATCCATTTGTCCAATGGATCCATTGGATCCGATGGACACTGCGTTGTCCACTGGACATCGAATTGTCCATTGGATCCAATGGACACTGCGTTGTCCAATGGACATTTACTTGTCCAATGGATCCAATGGACAATGCTGTGTTCCACTGGACAACTGCTTGTCCGTTGGACCTCATGTGGATGGTGGTGTTGGGTAGCCAAAATCCATTTGTCCAATGGATCCATTGGATCCAATGGACACTGCGTTGTCCACTGGACAATGAATTGTCCATTGGATCCAATGGACACTGCGTTGTCCAATGGACATTTACTTGTCCAATGGATCCAATGGACAATGCTGTTCCACTGGACAACGGCTTGTCCGTTGGACCTCGTGTGGATGGTGGTATTGGGGTAGCCAAAATCCATTTGTCCAATGGATCCATTGGATCCAATGGACACTGCGTTGTCTACTGGACATTGAATTGTCCATTGGATCCAATGGACACTGCGTTGTCCAATGGACATTTGCTTGTCCAATGGATCCAATGGACAATGATGTGTTCCACTGGACAACTGCTTGTCCGTTGGACCTCATGTGGATGGTGGTGTTGGGGTAGCCAAAATCCATTTGTCCAATGGATCCATTGGATCCAATGGACACTGCGTTGTCCACTGGACATTGAATTGTCCAATGGATCCAATGGACAATGCTGTGTTCCACTGGACAACTGCTTGTCCGTTGGACCTCATGTGGATGGTGGTATTGGGGTAGCCCAAATCCATTTGTCCAATGGATCCATTGGATCCAATGGGCACTGCGTTGTCCACTGGACATTGAATTCTCCATTGGATGCAATGGACACTGCGTTGTCCAATGGACATTTACTTGTCCAATGGATCCAATGGACAATGCTGTGTTCCACTGGACAACTGCTTGTCCGTTGGACCTCGTGTGGATGGTGGTATTGGGGTAGCCAAAATCCATTTGTCCAATGGATCCATTGGATCCAATGGACACTGCGTTGTCTACTGGACATTGAATTGTCCATTGGATCCAATGGACACTGCGTTGTCCAATGGACATTTACTTGTCCAATGGATCCAATGGACAATGCTGTGTTCCACTGGACAACTGCTTGTCCGTTGGACCTCATGTGCATGGTGGTGTTGGGGTAGCCAAAATCCATTTGTCCAATGGATCCATTGGATCCAATGGACACTGCGTTGTCCACTGGACATTGAATTGTCCAATGGACATTTACTTGTCCAATGGATCCAATGGACAATGCTGTGTTCCACTGGACAACTGCTTGTCCGTTGGACCTCATGTGGATGGTGGTGTTGGGGTAGCCAAAATCCATTTGTCCAATGGATCCATTGGATCCAATGGACACTACGTTGTCCACTGGACATTGAATTGTCCAATGGATCCAATGGACAATGCTGTGTTCCACTGGACAACTGCCTGTCCGTTGGACCTCATGTGGATGGTGGTGTTGGGGTAGCCAAAATCCATTTGTCCAATGGATCCATTGGATCCAATGGACACTGCGTTGTCCACTGGACTTGAATTGTCCATTGGATCCAATGGACATTGCGTTGTCCAATGGATATTTACTTGTCCAATGGATCCAATGGACAATGCTGTGTTCCACTGGACAACTGCTTGTCCGTTGGACCTCATGTGGATGGTGGTGTTGGGGTAGCCAAAATCCATTTGTCCAATGGATCCATTGGATCCAATGGACACTGCGTTGTCCAATGGACATTTAATTGTCCATTGGATCCAATGGACGACGCGTTGTCCAATGGACATTTACTTGTCCAATGGATCCAATGGACAATGCTGTGTTCCACTGGACAACTGCTTGTCCGTTGGACCTCATGTGGATGGTGGTGTTGGGGTAGCCAACCATTGGATAGCCATCCATTGGATCCAATGGACAGCCATCCAATTGGGTAGCCATCCATTGGATCCAATGGACACTGCGTTGTCCAATGGACATTTAATTGTCCATTGGATCCAATGGACACTGCGTTGTCCAATGGACATTTAATTGTCAATTGGATCCAATGGACGACGCGTTGTCCAATGGACATTTACTTGTCCAATGGATCCAATGGACAATGCTGTGTTCCACTGGACAACTGCTTGTCCGTTAGACCTCATGTGGATGGTGGTGTTGGGGTAGCTAAAATCCATTTGTCCAATGGATCCATTGGATCCAATGGACACTACGTTGTCCAATGGACATTTAATTGTCCATTGGATCCAATGGACACTGCGTTGTCCAATGGACATTTAATTGTCCATTGGATCCAATGGACGACGCGTTGTCCAATGGACATTTACTTGTCCAATGGATCCAATGGACAATGCTGTGTTCCACTGGACAACTGCTTGTCCGTTGGACCTCATGTGGATGGTGGTGTTGGGGTAGCCAAAATCCATTTGTCCAATGGATCCATTGGATCCAATGGACACTGCGTTGTCCAATGGACATTTAATTGTCCATTGGATCCAATGGACGACGCGTTGTCCAATGGACATTTACTTGTCCAATGGATCCAATGGACAATGCTGTGTTCCACTGGACAACTGCTTGTCCGTTGGACCTCATGTGGATGGTGGTGTTGGGGTAGCCAAAATCCATTTGTCCAATGGATCCATTGGATCCAATGGACACTGCGTTGTCCAATGGACATTTAATTGTCCATTGGATCCAATGGACACTGCGTTGTCCAATGGACATTTAATTGTCCATTGGATCCAATGGACGACGCGTTTGTCCAATGGACATTTACTTGTCCAATGGATCCAATGGACAATGCTGTGTTCCACTGGACAACTGCTTGTCCGTTAGACCTCATGTGGATGGTGGTGTTGGGGTAGCCAAAATCCATTTGTCCAATGGATCCATTGGATCCAATGGACACTACGTTGTCCAATGGACATTTAATTGTCCATTGGATCCAATGGACACTGCGTTGTCCAATGGACATTTAATTGTCCATTGGATCCAATGGACGACGCGTTGTCCAATGGACATTTACTTGTCCAATGGATCCAATGGACAATGCTGTGTTCCACTGGACAACTGCTTGTCCGTTGGACCTCATGTGGATGGTGGTGTTGGGGTAGCCAAAATCCATTTGTCCAATGGATCCATTGGATCCAATGGACACTGCGTTGTCCAATGGACATTTAATTGTCCATTGGATCCAATGGACACTGCGTTGTCCAATGGACATTTAATTGTCCATTGGATCCAATGGACGACGCGTTGTCCAATGGACATTTACTTGTCCAATGGATCCAATGGACAATGCTGTGTTCCACTGGACAACTGCTTGTCCGTTAGACCTCATGTGGATGGTGGTGTTGGGGTAGCCAAAATCTATTTGTCCAATGGATCCATTGGATCCAATGGACACTGCGTTGTCCAATGGACATTTAATTGTCCATTGGATCCAATGGACACTGCGTTGTCCAATGGACATTTAATTGTCCATTGGATCCAATGGACGACGCGTTGTCCAATGGACATTTACTTGTCCAATGGATCCAATGGACAATGCTGTGTTCCACTGGACAACTGCTTGTCCGTTGGACCTCATGTGGATGGTGGTGTTGGGGTAGCCAAAATCCATTTGTCCAATGGATCCATTGGATCCAATGGACACTGCGTTGTCCAATGGACATTTAATTGTCCATTGGATCCAATGGACACTGCGTTGTCCAATGGACATTTAATTGTCCATTGGATCCAATGGACGACGCGTTGTCCAATGGACATTTACTTGTCCAATGGATCCAATGGACAATGCTGTGTTCCACTGGACAACTGCTTGTCCGTTAGACCTCATGTGGATGGTGGTGTTGGGGTAGCCAAAATCCATTTGTCCAATGGATCCATTGGATCCAATGGACACTGCGTTGTCCAATGGACATTTAATTGTCCATTGGATCCAATGGACGATGCGTTTGTCCAATGGGCATTTACTTGTCCAATGGACCTCATGTGGAGGTTTGCGGTCAACATATTTTGTATGATTGACCCCATGTGGATAATAGTGTCTGTGTTAGCCAGATCGATTGGTCCAATGGATCCATTGGATCCAATGGATACTGCGTTGTCCAATGGACATTTAAATGTCCATTGGGTCCAATGGACACTGCGCGTTGTCCAATGGATATTTACTTGTCCAATGGATCCAATGGACAATGCTGTGTTCCACTGCACAACTGCTTGTCCATTGGACCTCATGTGGATGGTGGTGTTGGGGTAGCCAAATCCATTTGTCCAATGGATCCATTGGATCCGATGGACACTGCGTTGTCCACTGGACATCGAATTGTCCATTGGATCCAATGGACACTGCGTTGTCCAATGGACATTTACTTGTCCAATGGATCCAATGGACAATGCTGTGTTCCACTGGACAACTGCTTGTCCGTTGGACCTCATGTGGATGGTGGTGTTGGGGTAGCCAAAATCCATTTGTCCAATGGATCCATTGGATCCGATGGACACTGCGTTGTCCACTGGACATCGAATTGTCCATTGGATCCAATGGACACTGCGTTGTCCAATGGACATTTACTTGTCCAATGGATCCAATGGACAATGCTGTGTTCCACTGGACAACTGCTTGTCCGTTGGACCTCATGTGGATGGTGGTGTTGGGTAGCCAAAATCCATTTGTCCAATGGATCCATTGGATCCAATGGACACTGCGTTGTCCACTGGACAATGAATTGTCCATTGGATCCAATGGACACTGCGTTGTCCAATGGACATTTACTTGTCCAATGGATCCAATGGACAATGCTGTTCCACTGGACAACGGCTTGTCCGTTGGACCTCGTGTGGATGGTGGTATTGGGGTAGCCAAAATCCATTTGTCCAATGGATCCATTGGATCCAATGGACACTGCGTTGTCTACTGGACATTGAATTGTCCATTGGATCCAATGGACACTGCGTTGTCCAATGGACATTTGCTTGTCCAATGGATCCAATGGACAATGATGTGTTCCACTGGACAACTGCTTGTCCGTTGGACCTCATGTGGATGGTGGTGTTGGGGTAGCCAAAATCCATTTGTCCAATGGATCCATTGGATCCAATGGACACTGCGTTGTCCACTGGACATTGAATTGTCCAATGGATCCAATGGACAATGCTGTGTTCCACTGGACAACTGCTTGTCCGTTGGACCTCATGTGGATGGTGGTATTGGGGTAGCCCAAATCCATTTGTCCAATGGATCCATTGGATCCAATGGGCACTGCGTTGTCCACTGGACATTGAATTCTCCATTGGATGCAATGGACACTGCGTTGTCCAATGGACATTTACTTGTCCAATGGATCCAATGGACAATGCTGTGTTCCACTGGACAACTGCTTGTCCGTTGGACCTCGTGTGGATGGTGGTATTGGGTTAGCCAAAATCCATTTGTCCAATGGATCCATTGGATCCAATGGACACTGCGTTGTCTACTGGACATTGAATTGTCCATTGGATCCAATGGACACTGCGTTGTCCAATGGACATTTACTTGTCCAATGGATCCAATGGACAATGCTGTGTTCCACTGGACAACTGCTTGTCCGTTGGACCTCATGTGCATGGTGGTGTTGGGGTAGCCAAAATCCATTTGTCCAATGGATCCATTGGATCCAATGGACACTGCGTTGTCCACTGGACATTGAATTGTCCAATGGACATTTACTTGTCCAATGGATCCAATGGACAATGCTGTGTTCCACTGGACAACTGCTTGTCCGTTGGACCTCATGTGGATGGTGGTGTTGGGGTAGCCAAAATCCATTTGTCCAATGGATCCATTGGATCCAATGGACACTACGTTGTCCACTGGACATTGAATTGTCCAATGGATCCAATGGACAATGCTGTGTTCCACTGGACAACTGCCTGTCCGTTGGACCTCATGTGGATGGTGGTGTTGGGGTAGCCAAAATCCATTTGTCCAATGGATCCATTGGATCCAATGGACACTGCGTTGTCCACTGGACTTGAATTGTCCATTGGATCCAATGGACATTGCGTTGTCCAATGGATATTTACTTGTCCAATGGATCCAATGGACAATGCTGTGTTCCACTGGACAACTGCTTGTCCGTTGGACCTCATGTGGATGGTGGTGTTGGGGTAGCCAAAATCCATTTGTCCAATGGATCCATTGGATCCAATGGACACTGCGTTGTCCAATGGACATTTAATTGTCCATTGGATCCAATGGACGACGCGTTGTCCAATGGACATTTACTTGTCCAATGGATCCAATGGACAATGCTGTGTTCCACTGGACAACTGCTTGTCCGTTGGACCTCATGTGGATGGTGGTGTTGGGGTAGCCAACCATTGGATAGCCATCCATTGGATCCAATGGACAGCCATCCAATTGGGTAGCCATCCATTGGATCCAATGGACACTGCGTTGTCCAATGGACATTTAATTGTCCATTGGATCCAATGGACACTGCGTTGTCCAATGGACATTTAATTGTCAATTGGATCCAATGGACGACGCGTTGTCCAATGGACATTTACTTGTCCAATGGATCCAATGGACAATGCTGTGTTCCACTGGACAACTGCTTGTCCGTTAGACCTCATGTGGATGGTGGTGTTGGGGTAGCTAAAATCCATTTGTCCAATGGATCCATTGGATCCAATGGACACTACGTTGTCCAATGGACATTTAATTGTCCATTGGATCCAATGGACACTGCGTTGTCCAATGGACATTTAATTGTCCATTGGATCCAATGGACGACGCGTTGTCCAATGGACATTTACTTGTCCAATGGATCCAATGGACAATGCTGTGTTCCACTGGACAACTGCTTGTCCGTTGGACCTCATGTGGATGGTGGTGTTGGGGTAGCCAAAATCCATTTGTCCAATGGATCCATTGGATCCAATGGACACTGCGTTGTCCAATGGACATTTAATTGTCCATTGGATCCAATGGACGACGCGTTGTCCAATGGACATTTACTTGTCCAATGGATCCAATGGACAATGCTGTGTTCCACTGGACAACTGCTTGTCCGTTGGACCTCATGTGGATGGTGGTGTTGGGGTAGCCAAAATCCATTTGTCCAATGGATCCATTGGATCCAATGGACACTGCGTTGTCCAATGGACATTTAATTGTCCATTGGATCCAATGGACACTGCGTTGTCCAATGGACATTTAATTGTCCATTGGATCCAATGGACGACGCGTTGTCCAATGGACATTTACTTGTCCAATGGATCCAATGGACAATGCTGTGTTCCACTGGACAACTGCTTGTCCGTTAGACCTCATGTGGATGGTGGTGTTGGGGTAGCCAAAATCCATTTGTCCAATGGATCCATTGGATCCAATGGACACTACGTTGTCCAATGGACATTTAATTGTCCATTGGATCCAATGGACACTGCGTTGTCCAATGGACATTTAATTGTCCATTGGATCCAATGGACGACGCGTTGTCCAATGGACATTTACTTGTCCAATGGATCCAATGGACAATGCTGTGTTCCACTGGACAACTGCTTGTCCGTTGGACCTCATGTGGATGGTGGTGTTGGGGTAGCCAAAATCCATTTGTCCAATGGATCCATTGGATCCAATGGACACTGCGTTGTCCAATGGACATTTAATTGTCCATTGGATCCAATGGACACTGCGTTGTCCAATGGACATTTAATTGTCCATTGGATCCAATGGACGACGCGTTGTCCAATGGACATTTACTTGTCCAATGGATCCAATGGACAATGCTGTGTTCCACTGGACAACTGCTTGTCCGTTAGACCTCATGTGGATGGTGGTGTTGGGGTAGCCAAAATCCATTTGTCCAATGGATCCATTGGATCCAATGGACACTACGTTGTCCAATGGACATTTAATTGTCCATTGGATCCAATGGACACTGCGTTGTCCAATGGACATTTAATTGTCCATTGGATCCAATGGACGACGCGTTGTCCAATGGACATTTACTTGTCCAATGGATCCAATGGACAATGCTGTGTTCCACTGGACAACTGCTTGTCCGTTGGACCTCATGTGGATGGTGGTGTTGGGGTAGCCAAAATCCATTTGTCCAATGGATCCATTGGATCCAATGGACACTGCGTTGTCCAATGGACATTTAATTGTCCATTGGATCCAATGGACACTGCGTTGTCCAATGGACATTTAATTGTCCATTGGATCCAATGGACGACGCGTTGTCCAATGGACATTTACTTGTCCAATGGATCCAATGGACAATGCTGTGTTCCACTGGACAACTGCTTGTCCGTTAGACCTCATGTGGATGGTGGTGTTGGGGTAGCCAAAATCTATTTGTCCAATGGATCCATTGGATCCAATGGACACTGCGTTGTCCAATGGACATTTAATTGTCCATTGGATCCAATGGACACTGCGTTGTCCAATGGACATTTAATTGTCCATTGGATCCAATGGACGACGCGTTGTCCAATGGACATTTACTTGTCCAATGGATCCAATGGACAATGCTGTGTTCCACTGGACAACTGCTTGTCCGTTGGACCTCATGTGGATGGTGGTGTTGGGGTAGCCAAAATCCATTTGTCCAATGGATCCATTGGATCCAATGGACACTGCGTTGTCCAATGGACATTTAATTGTCCATTGGATCCAATGGACACTGCGTTGTCCAATGGACATTTAATTGTCCATTGGATCCAATGGACGACGCGTTGTCCAATGGACATTTACTTGTCCAATGGATCCAATGGACAATGCTGTGTTCCACTGGACAACTGCTTGTCCGTTAGACCTCATGTGGATGGTGGTGTTGGGGTAGCCAAAATCCATTTGTCCAATGGATCCATTGGATCCAATGGACACTGCGTTGTCCAATGGACATTTAATTGTCCATTGGATCCAATGGACGATGCGTTGTCCAATGGGCATTTACTTGTCCAATGGACCTCATGTGGAGGTTTGCGGTCAACATATTTTGTATGATTGACCCCATGTGGATAATAGTGTCTGTGTTAGCCAGATCGATTGGTCCAATGGATCCATTGGATCCAATGGATACTGCGTTGTCCAATGGACATTTAAATGTCCATTGGGTCCAATGGACACTGCGCGTTGTCCAATGGACATATAATTGTGAGATGGATCAATGGACAATGTATTTGCGACTGGATATTTTCTGTCCAGTGGGTTCAATGAACAATCCATTGTCCATTAGCGAGGCTATTTTTCGTTCGTAATTTGAATTGGGCTTTACGCCGAATACACAGAATACATTGAAATAGTTACCGTTAGAGTTTTAGCAATATTGTAGTTACGATAATCAGGGAATCGTATCTTCTAAGGCTCGCACTGCTATCGATAGATTAATAGATAAATGTATTTTATTTTTCAAACGGCTCCAGGCCCAGAACTGCCGACGTGCGGTTTTGTAGGTTTAAAAGACGACTACTTGGGCTTATATTTCCAAAGTACTGTATCATGTAGGGTTTGGATTGAAATAAACTTATATTCACGTAGTCTGCCGTTGACGCGCGTACTTTGTCTCTTATTATACTATATATTATGAAGTCTAAAAAGTCAAAGATAGATTAGGGTTGTTGCCGTTATTTATAGCAAAGGCAAGACAGACTTCATCCTTGAAGACGCAAGAGCGAGTAACTCGCGCGCCATAGTGTCATAGTGTGAATGGGGTTTTAATAATTCGCTGAAGATCGATTGAAGTGTATTTAGTGTTCATATTGCCTTGTGCACTCGATTAATGACGCGATCAAGTTTCAAAACAGTTTAATAACTCGCCTAAAAAGCCTAATTTGAGCTCTAAACATTTTATTATGAATTTTCAATATACTTTGTGTAATGCATTATGTAGAGACGCATGTCTCAAAGCATCGTGAGAGGAATTTTCCCAAAATGACAAAACGAAACACGAAAAAAACCAAGAGCACATTTATAACTTGGTCAACCACATGTCGCCCAATCTGTCAATCGCACAATGCAGCGCACCACGTGAGTTCCGAATTATCGCAAGCGAGAGTGATAATCTCTTTTCACTTTGCTATATATATATATATATAGAAAGGATTTATGGTGAAGGGAAATTTCGAGTGTTGGAATACATAGATTTTAAGACCAAACCGGGACCAGTTGCGAAAAATGCAACTTCAAGGCCTTCCGGCTGGAATTGAACCCGCGACCCTGCGATGCTAGTGCAGTGCTCTGACCACTGAGCTACGGAAGCCGTTGCCAAGAGCCTACTCACGAGTTCTGTATATATGGTGGTGGTAATGCCGGGATAAGATTTTGGGTATATTATAGGTAATATTTGGCATTTCACTCGATCAAACTACATGTAGAAAGGATTTATGGTGAAGGAAAAAATATATATAGCTCTACATAAATATATATAATATATATATATATATATATATATATATATATATAACTAGGAGTAATCAAAGATTATGTAATTGTGTTCGGCGCATGTGGTCCAGTAAATGGTGAATTATGCTGTAACGAATTATGAAAATAAATAAAGCTAATATATATATATATATATATATATATATATATATATATATATATATATATATATATATATATATATATATATATATATATAACAGCGTCTTAATTGAAGGAAACACTGTAACTTCAATGTTTTTGACAACGGTGACATCCTGAGTGATTTCCGTACGTTATTTTAATATTAGGAAGGTATATTTCCCGTTCGTTTGTTCGATTTGAGAGTTGACCGCCAGATACCTGTAAATCGTTCAATTCAGAAATATTACAATCGTGAAGTTCGATTTGGCAAAACTTTCGCTTGAATGGATATTTATAACTTCACGAGGCTTGCTCGTTTTCGAGTAAATGTTGTTCGAATTAGATGTATGGTGATCAAATTTGACATTATGTATGTTATTTTAAAATGAGAAGGCCATGGATTGGGCATGATCGCCTTGATACGTGGTTTACATTGTTATCGACTGGAACACGGCAACAAACGACAGCGTCTTAATTCAAGAAGACACTATGTAAACCTCAATGTTTTGACAACGGTGACATCCCGCATTCCCGTTCGTTAGTTCGATTTGAAATATGACCGTTCGACCGCTAGATAAGTCAGCAAATATTACAATAATGAAGTTCGATTTGGCAAAGTGTCGCTTGAATGGAAAATTTATAACTTCGCGCAGCTTGCACGTTTATTATTATTATTAATCATCTTTATACAGGTTAACTCGTTCAGCTATTACAATAAATGCTGTTATCCTACAAGGACCTGTACTTATCTACATTAACCAATAACAAAACTATACTATAAAAGTCAATAAAAGTTAAAAGTTCATAAATCTTAAAATAAGATAAATAAAAATACTAACTAAGAGTAATGTACTTAAAAAGCATTCAGTTTATAAAGATTTTAATTTTCCTTTGAATCTGACGATGGATTTTTCAATTTTCATATCTTTGGGAAGTTCATTAAATAGTTTGCATCCTTGAAACTTAAACGTCTTTCTTCCTGCTTCGGTTTTGATTCGTGGGACAATAAGGGAGCAACCATCCCCTCGAGTGTTCTTCCCATGATTGAGGAATTTAAAGTAGTCATGGAACACGGGAGGAGAAACTCGTTGAATCGCTTTATGAACATCCAGAATAGTTTGTTGATTAATTATTTCCGAGATCGGTTTCCACTGAACATCAGTCTGTTTCGAAAGCACAATTTTTTTTCCTCGATCTTGGACTGATTGAAGTTTTTCTTTCAAATACGTTGGCAGACCAAGATATACTGTCGGACAGTATGTAATGATAGGTTGGATCATATTTAGGTAGATTCGCTCAACTGCATAGGTGGTTAAATGACGAACCTATACGTGCGCCAATATGGCTGCCGGTGCTAACTTATGGCTGTGCTATCTTTGTGTATTTTTGGTTCTTTCTGGCGGTGACTTGAACGAAAATAACAAAATTAAGGTTTTTAAAGGAATGTTTAATCAGATTGTTAAAGGATTACCTATGGTTGAAGGATATCGATGGAAATATTTGACATTTGTTGGGTCTCGAGTGCACTTCAAAAGGAAAGATTTGGCTTCTCATTATAATAATACTTTGTATATTGCGAAATCGACAAAACATGGTTTGGTTTGTCTAGTTTTACCGTCTAGATTGTTTGTTAAAGATCTCACTGTGTACGTTGACATCGCAATAAATCCTGGTCCTTTTATCCATGTTCATGAAGATCAAAATCAAAATCATGCCAACGGTTCAACTTCGCGGTTGACCGCCGCGATTAGTTATTCAAGAATGAAAATTTTGTCTTTTAAGAAATTACCATCCAATGTTGAAGTTAATATTGCTGTTATACTAAAGGACCTTGGACTTTTAAGAACTCGTGGTGTTCGAGCTGGTCGAAAGTTCTGTCAAATTCGTCAAAATCAACGAAATAAACCTATCAGTTCTGTTTTGCCTTTGCGAACTGCTCGCTCGAAATATAAGTCCTTTTCGCTGTCCCATGGGGTTAATACTTCAAACCTTATTTACATCCAAGCTAAATTCAACGAAAGTCGTCCATTGTCATATACTTTTATACCGGTTATTATAAGCTCAATTCGCAATGACTCAAATCGTTCTCTGCCTCTGGTGTCAATACGACAACGATGTTTACGTGAAATTCCAAGAGTTCTGTCGGCTACAAATGCAGAAGCTGGTACAAACGAAAACTTGTTTCCTGTTCCGAAGTGTTTGTTCTTAAATATTTGTAACTTGAACAAAACTAAGAACAAAGTTCGTGCTTCTGTTGCTGTAGCAGCTGACTTCTGTACATTTGATATTGACTTGGGCATAATTTCGGAAACCCATTTGAACAAAAAGATACCAGACTCAGTTATCGGCATAAATGGGTATGCTGTTTATCGTAGAGATCGAGACTGGAGTGGCAACGATACACGAAAAAACGGTGGTGTAGCTATATATGTTAGAGAGCACTTAAAAGTGTTGGCCGTGAAACAAAATAGGACTTTTGAGATGATAAGTGTGCTGCTTTTGCTTCCTTCAGGACATCATATGATAATAATTGGAGTTTACCATCCTCCTAAGTTCAACTACCAGGAACGTGATCTAATTAATGCCATTACAGAGTTATCGGATGAGTTTCTTGAAATCTATCCCAATGGTGCAGTTCTTTGTGGAGGTGACTTTAATCAACTTAATCTGGATTTCCTTTCAATGATGTCGGGGTTAGTTGCTCTAGTAGATTTTCCAACTAGAAGGAGCGCTATCCTCGATAACTGTCTTACAAATCGACCTGAATTGTTCTCTACACCACAACCTTTCAAGGCTTTGATGAAAACAGATCATATTGGTGTGTTTCTCCCTCCCGGAAACAAATTAAAACCTGTTCGCACGAAATGTACATTTAGAGATTATAGACAACATTGTAAATTTAAGTTTGAATATCGACTTGCCGAAGCTGATTGGTCATCTGTTCTTAATGCCAAAGATGTTGATTGTGCAACTACTCATCTTAACAGTATTCTCCACTCCTTATTCGATGATTGTTTTCCACTTAAGACAGTCACTTTGTCCACAAGAGATCCTCCTTGGGTCACTCCTCTCGTTAAGTTTTTAATTAAAAAAAGATCAAGAGCTGCTACATCTGGTAACACATCTAAAATCATGGAACTTTCTACTAAGATATCCAAGCTCATCGCCGAAAACAGAGAGAAATGGGGTGAATCTGGTGTTTTAGGCTCTCAAGCATTGGTGGCGTAAGTTGGATAATATCTCTATGAGGAAACACAAGCCCCAATTGGTCCTCGATCACAATTATCTACTTGGATTAAATGATTATTTTGGAGATTTATGCCAAGATCAGGAGTATGCTGAACCTGATTTCCTCGTTATTGATACAGAAATAAACCCCCCACCACAGTTAAGTGAATTTGAGGTATTGCGTGAGCTGTCCAGAATAAAGAGAACTGCTACTGGATCTGACTCCATTCCCTATTGGGTGTGGAAGAATTATGCCGACCATTTGACTCTTGTTGTAACCGCAGTATGGAACCTCTCATTGTCTACACATATTTGGCCTATTATCTGGAAAGAGGCGAACATAAATCCTCTTCCTAAAATAGACACACCTTTTGAGTTTTCAGAATTTAGAGGTATTAACGTTACGCCTGTGATTGCTAGATGTTTCGAAAGATCTGTTTACCGAAATTTTAGTAAATCGACCTTTGAAGATCATATGGGCTCAAATCAATATGCATATCGCACAGGGTGTAATTGTACGGACGCGTTAATTAGGATGCAATATAACTCTCTAAAATCTCTTGATGATAAGTAACTGTTCTTGTGTCAGACTTTTTTGCTATGGATTTTTCTAAGGCTTTTGATAATGTAAAACATTCTCTATTAGGTGATAAACTTAAGTCTTTACCACTTGATCCTTTTATTATTAATTGGTATTTGAGTTTCATAAGAGATAGGAAACAGAGACTTGTCTTTAGAGGCACTTGTTATGATTGGAGAAATGTTAACAAGGGTACTACCCAAGGTAGTGTAAGCGGTCCTTACCTTTTTAATCTATTTATTAATGATTTGGAAATTGAGAACAGCTCTCATACGCACTTAATTAAGTATGCTGATGATTCCTCACTTTCCGTTGAGGTCACTAAATCCGGCTTAGAACGATTCTTTAAACATAATTAAGCAATATATGGACTGGTCCTGTAGTAACCATATGCCATGTAACCTGACAAAATGTAAAGAGCTTTATTCTTAGGAAAAAATGTTACGTGGAAAGTTTTAGATCCTATTTATGATATATGTCAAGTAGAATCTTTAAAAATTTTAGGTATTACTTTTCAAAGCAATTGTAGATTTCTGGAACATATCAAACTTAAACTTGTGGAAGCAAATAAGTGCCTTTTTGTAATTAGAAGTTTAAGGAATGAGGGATATAATAAAACTGAAATAGATCATATTTTTAATACTATTGTTTTACCTAAGATCACGTATGGACTTTCCGTTTACGCGGCCTCGCCACCTGAATTAACCATAGTACAGCAATTTCTCCATCGTTGTTTTAAGCGCGGATACACATCGAAATCCTTAGACATATATAATCTTTTAGAGATATCTGATTACTCTATTTTTAATAGAATTAGTAAGTCAGAGGTCCATCCCTTATATGATCTGATGCCTAAAGTTAAGAAATCGTCATTAAGATTAAGAACACAAAGTAGCCAGTTTCCAGCTATAAACACCACTCGTTTTAAGGACAGCTTTGTAAATAGATTGATTTTTAAGTATAATCTTAAGATGTAACTTTTTTAACTTGATATGCTAACTTTGTATTGTATTTTGTTTCTACTTTTATCTTGTAACTCTTGATACGTTTTGATTATCAATTGAATAAAGACTTATTATTATTATTATTATTATTATTATTATTATTAAATTGTGCCTTACTCGTTTAAGTAGCTTTAGTCTCGTAGAAGTTTTGTGGTAAACAATACGAACCTGTTCATGAAAGGTAAGATGGTGGTCAAATAGTACACCCAAGTACTTGTATTGCATGGTTTGATTTACATGTTCACCGCTAACCTTGATGTTGATAGGAGAAGACGATTCTTTGTTCAATCTTTTGGCAGTCCCAAACAAAAGAAATTCAGTTTTTCCTTTTTTCAAATTTAGCGTTAGATGATTTTCCGACATCCATTTTGCTATCTTATTCACTTCTTCATTTAGGATTGTTTCCAAATGGGAAACGTTCTTATGACTAAAATATACCACTGTATCATCGGCATAAAGTAGAATTTGACATTTAGTTACTTCAGTATGTAGATCATACTAGTAAATGTTTCGAATTAGATGTATGGTGTTCAAATGATCAGATTGAATTTTGACTTTATAAACGCGCCATATGATTACCATATGTTATTTATTACAAGCCTATATATATATGATCGCCTTTATACGTGGTTTATATTCTACATTCTATTTATTTGATCCTCCGTGCTATAGAAAATTTCTAGCATCCGCGCTGGCTAATGCCATAATTTATTCCAAATTCCAAAACGGTAATTTATTCAAAAAGGGGAAAGATTTTATCTTGATTTCTTTTAGCTGTAAAGCACAAGTAACCCATAACATGCAAGATTAGAATGCGTTCTCCTTCGTCGAAGGCAAATATATATATATATATATATATATATTATATATATATATATATAATATATATTATATATATATATATATATATATATAATATATATATATAATATATATATATATAGCTAGCTCTACAATTTTTGTATCGAGCACTCTTACTTACTGGGATTTTGTCCATGTTTTGGTCTATTCACCTAATATATATATATATATATATATATATATATATATATATATATATATACGCTCACTGCTTGCAGTTTGAGCACTCTGGCATGGTTTTTTATGTCCCACATTTGTGTGGCATCAAGGGTGACTGTAAATAGCAGTTATCTTCATCCTGCTCATCAGCACTACACTGATAAGGCCCAAAAGGTCGAAAGATACCGTCTGTAGTATATATACAGTATACATATTAGCTTTATTTATTTTCACAATTCTTTACAGCATAATTGCCAATCTTCGTTCGCCATTTACTGGTCCACATGCGTCGAACGCAATTACATAATCTTTGATTACTCCTAGTATATATATATATATATATATCGCGCGCTACATGATGGAATTTGAAAAATTTCAAATAAATAGTAGTTTGAACATTGAAAGGGCAAATTGGATGTTATTGCACGCAGAATTGTATAAGGAATCGAATGGTGTGTTCAGATTGCTCATCTACCGAGCAGAAAATGATATGGAAGCGAATTAACATGTCTGTCACTGAGTCAAGAAGCCCTCGCTACATAACGGAAGTTGAAAAATTTCAAATAAATAGTAGTTCGAAAATTGAAAGGGCGAATTGCATGTTATTGTACACAGAATTGTATAAGGAATCGAATGGTGTGTTCAGATTGCTCATCTACCGAGCATAAAATTATATGGAAGTTTCTATCTATGGAAGCGAATTAACTGAGTCAAGAAGCGCCCGCTACATGACGGAAGTTGAAACTTTTCAAATAAATAGTATAGTGTGAAAATTGAAAGGGCGAATTTCATGTTATTATACGCATAATTGTATAGTGAATCGAATGGTGTGTTCAGATTGCTCATCTACCGAGCAAAAAATGATATTATGGAAACGAATTAACATGTCTGTCACTGAGTCAAGAATCGCGCGCTACATGATGGAATTTGAAAAATTTCCAATAAATAGTAGTTTGAAAATTGAAAGGGCGCATTGCATGTTATTGCACGCAGAATTGTATAAGGAATCGAATGGTGTGTTCAGATTGCTCATCTACCGAGCAGAAAATGATATGGAAGCGAATTAACATGTCTGTCACTGAGTTGGCTGGCGGATTAGTTGTTGCAAAAATGCCAAGTTTAAAAATAAATTATAAATTTGGTAAATAAAGGCGGAGAATGGTGGGCATCAGAAAAATCAAAACAACATAAAACATAGATATAATAATAACCATGCGCTTTTTTATGCCGCCGATACTGATGACATATTTTTGCAAGGCTCTCAGCGTGCGCTAATAAACCTTGGCCAAGGTATTCCATGCGGCAAAATGACATGTTTCGGGATTGAATTTAAAAACATTCATTTATATGATGGTTACAGCAGTTAATATTACACGGTAAGGGATTTTAAATTAATCCTAGAAACAACGTATGCCTGGATCCAGCGTATTAAATCGTAGGCACAGTTTATTAGATCATAGAATTATGGAAAGTGGACGTATTTTCAAGCCATTTCATATACGCTTGAGGCAGAGCTTATAATTAGGAAGTGTATAGCGGCAGTAGGGATGACGCCTTTATAGTAATGTATAGTCGAAACGTCAAACTTATGGAGTTATGGTGTTCAATAGTAAAAACTTCGACTTTGGACCTTGGTTTTAAACGTCAAAGCTAGAGTCGAACTAAATTTGTAGCGGCGAGCATTGGTTGGTTTTGGTCTGGACTCTAGTTTATCTCAGGCAAATACACTACTAGAACTCAATGGAATGAGTAGGTCGTAATAAAAAAGTCGCAGTTGATAACTTGGAGTCTTTTAACTGTTTTACTTAATTATTTAAACGAAATTGTTGTTTTTGAAAAGTGTATGGGAAAATCAGAAAAAATTTCACCGCATGAAAAAAATGCAAACAACATAAAACATAGATAATAACCTTGGCCAAGGTATTCCATGCGGTAAAATGAGATGTTTCGGGATTGAATTTACCGTTTAAAACATTCATTTATATGATGGTTACACCAGTTAATATTACACGGTGTTTAATCCTACAAACAACGTATGCCTGGATGCAGCGTATTAAATGTTTATATCGTCGGCACAGTTTATTAGATGATGGAAAGTGGACGTATTTTCAAGCCATTTCATATACGTTTGAGGCACAGCTGTAGTGTTATATTACACTACGTTGCGTTACATTAACGTTAAAAATAATATTTATCGACCACGACCGACGACAGTTACTCAAACTCTACCACACTGTGCCTGGTAACACAGTGTGATAAACGGTGAGCGGAATTATGACACCGGTAAAAATGTCACCGGAAGAAACGGCAACCGTAAAAATGGCACCGGAATAATGAGTGACACGGAAAAAATGGCACTACCCATGAAACTCAAACTGTAATTTTCGCTACACATTTTCGGCGAAAAACATACCATTAAATGAGTTATGCATACCTTTCAATTGTGAATTTCTATAGAATTAGCATCTCAATAAGTTATTGCCATTAATTTAGCAAATTCCAATATACTTGATTGCACTGATGCTTTGAATGATACAATTATGTTGATACAATTGTGTTGCACTGATACGTTGCACTGATGCTGCTATGATAATGATTTCTAGAAAGCTCATAAATACGATGAAAGTTTCATATGATTGAAACTTTATGATTGGAAGGTCGTTAGAGAGTTTTTGAGAGGTGTTGGCTATTTTAACATTATATAGTCTTTTTAATTATTTAGTTTGGTTTATTAATTTAGTGCCATTTTTACCGGTGTCATTTTCCCGGTGAGATTCACGGTGCCATTTTTTCTGGTGGCATTTTTTGCTAAATTGGTCAATAACATGAGTTACAGCGGGTGGCAAAGATCGTCCGCGAACTTCATTTTTTATAAAAAAACGTTAGGCAACGCAAATAAGCTTTACTTTTACGCGTTTTACACGAATACTTTTGAACAGTAAGCGACGCCACGTTGTGAAATGACGCGACCACCGCCAACGCGATTTCAGTTAATCCCCTCAATTCTCAAATATATAATGTGCAGCTGTGAGCAAGAGTTTTTGCACATGAGTGACTGACTAGAGTATGGTGCATAATATATATGTGAATGATTAAAACCGTTTTACACAGTGTAGTTTCATTTCATTGTTTATGCGCATTATAAATATTGACGATGTGGTGTAAAATGGCGTAAAAGCGAAGTGTATTAATTATTACGTTTTTGTATAGAGAGTTACCGGTAAGTCAGTAAAGGCAGTTAAGCTAGGACAGGATTGACCGACGACGATACTCGCTAGTTCCAATATGCAGAACGTTAACACGGTGTTAAACATTGCTGATAAATACATTAAATAGTTTGTTAGAATGTTTTCCCAAAACAATAGAGAGAACGCAACAAAAATTAACGCAACACAAATGTAATTTATGACGTTTATTCTGATTCATGTGCTCACCTAAATTACAACTGGTTCATTCCAGGCTTCTTTAAACTGTGAGGAACGCATGTCCCATTGTATAAGCCACCAACGATATAATGCCAATCAAAACCGTGTTTTTTTTTGCTTCATGTTCTTGGCCAACATAGTCTCTCACATGAGATTTCACGATTATCCTTAATTGTCAAACAAGTCAGGATTCACGATAATCGTGAATCTTAGGAGTGGCGCATGCGTATAATAGTCAATTACTATCGCCTAACGAGTTTTCTAACCCTAACGGGTCTTGGCCCATATTTCACAAACCTATTAAGAAAATAGTATTGCACAACTGTGTTTTGGCGCCATAAATAACTTAAAAGCTCATCCCATCTTTTTCCAATAACAGCTATTATGAAGCTATAAATGGATGTAAATTAAAAAGAACCTGGGTCCAGGAAATACTCACATTGTGCAACTTTGTTGGTATCAAAGACCAATCAATATCCACATCATAGCATTGCTGCAGATCCGCCTCAATGTTGCGTTCGTCAGTATTTTCAGCTATCTTAAGGCTTTGATATTTTTCAAGCAACGCAATGATGGTAACATATGTATCACCTAGGGATTAGTTACACGGGAAGGGTGTAGGGGCTCTTTAATTTTCAAATATGAGGGGCTCTTTTCAAATATAATAAGGTCATGCATCGGAAGGCTGAACAGAAACTGCCATCCTACGAAACCAAAGTAAACGTGGCTAATGATTTGGCCGATTTCTTTACTGAGAAGATTTTGAAAATACGCAATGACCTAGCCTCTATGAGAACGAACCATAACAACATAATGTATTGGTATTTTGGCTGGCTTATTTGAGTACGAGTAAGAAGCATACTACATAATATACGAACACAAAAGAACAGTGACAGTGGACGGGTATTCTGCGACAATTTAGGCGCGCAAGGAGTACAGTATATTGTAACACGAACTCTCCTGACGAAGGGTCTTGGCTTGAAACGTCGAGAAGTTTTCTTATCTCTTTGAGGCTGACGAGAATCCACACCTACTGTTTATGTTGTACACCGTGATGTTTGTAAACAAATCTTCATTCACCATTTGGTCATGCGTCGAACGCACTTACATAATCTTTGATTGCTCCTAGTTAGTATTATTATTGCGCGTTACTGCGTTGATTGTGAATATATGCAGGATACGGGGTTTTACCGTAGAACGAGGCAACAGTCAATGACTGTGAATAAAGTTGATTATGAATATATGGATACAGGTTTTTACATAACATTATTATTGTCATAGTTTATACGCATCGACCTCGTTCGCGTGTGTAAGTCAAATAAGGTTTTTAAAGAACGAGGCAATAACATTGTTATTGTCATAGTTTATAGGAATCGTTCGCGTTTATACGCAATGACCTAGCCTCTATGAGAACGAACCATAACAACATAATGTATTGGTATTTTGGGTGGCTTATTTGAGTACGATTAAGAAGCATACAACATAATATACGAACACAAAAGAACAGTGACAGTGGACGGGTATTCTGCAATTTAGGCGCGCAAGGAGCACAGTATATTGTAACACGAACTCTCCTGACGAAGGCGTTCGCTTGAAACGTCGTCGGTCGACATAGTTATTTCGTTCAGGCTGACGCGGAGAATCCACACCTACTGTTTATGTATGTACACCGCGGCGGATGCTGAACCCCCAAGTTTAAAGAATACTATATTGTAGCGATATATTGCGTGTTTTATCAAGAACGGCGCAATACTATATTGTAGTGATATGTTGCGTGTTTTATCAAGAACGGTGCAATACTATATTGTAGTGATATATTGCGTGTGTTATCAAGAACGGCGCAATACTATATTGTAGTGATATATTGCGTGTTTTATCAAGAACGGCGCAATACTATATTGTAGTGATATATTGCGTGTTTTATCAAGAACGGCGCAATACTATATTGTAGTGATATATTGCGTGTTTTATCAAGAACGGCGCAATACTATATTGTAGTGATATATTGCGTGTTTTATCAAGAACGGCGCAATACTATATTGTAGTGATATATTGCGTGTTTTATCAAGAACGGCGCAATACTATATTGTAGTGATATATTGCGTGTTTTATCAAGAACGGCGCAATACTATATTGTAGTGATATATTGCGTGTTTTATCAAGAACGGCGCAATATACTATATTGTAGTGATATATTGCGTGTTTTATCAAGAACGGCGCAATACTATATTGTAGTGATATACAGTATTGCGTGTTTTATCAAGAACGGCGCAATACTATATTGTAGTGATATATTGCGTGTTTTATCAAGAACGGCGCAATACTATATTGTAGTGATATATTGCGTGTTTTATCAAGAACGGCGCAATACTATATTGTAGTGATATATTGCGTGTTTTATCAAGAACGGCGCAATACTATATTGTAGTGATATATTGCGTGTTTTATCAAGAACGGCGCAATACTATATTATTGTAGTGATATATTGCGTGTTTTATTAAGAACGGCGCAATACTATATTGTAGTGATATGTTGCGTGTTTTATCAAGAACGGTGCAATACTATATTGTAGTGATATGCATGTTGCGTGTTTTATCAAGAATGGCGCAATACGATATTGTAGTGATATGTTGCGTGTTTTATCAAGAACGGCGCAATACTATATTGTAGTGATATGTTGCGTGTTTTATCAAGAACGGCGCAATACTATATTGTAGTGATATGTTGCGTGTTTTATCAAGAACGACGCAATACTATATTGTAGTGATATGTTGCGTGTTTTATCAAGAACGGCGCAATACTATATTGTAGTGATATGTTGCGTGTTTTATCAAGAACGGCGCAATACTATATTGTAGTGATATGTTGCGCGTTTTATCAAGAACGGCGCAATACTATATTGTAGTGATATATGTTGCGTGTTTTATCAAGAACGGTGCAATACTATATTGTAGTGATATGTTGCGTGTTTTATCAAGAACGGCGCAATACTATATTGTAGTGATATGTTTGCGTGTTTTATCAAGAACGACGCAATACTATATTGTAGTGATATGTTGCGTGTTTTATCAAGAACGGCGCAATACTATATTGTAGTGATATGTTGCGTGTTTTATCAAGAACGGCGCAATACTATATTGTAGTGATATGTTGCGCGTTTTATCAAGAACGGCGCAATACTATATTGTAGTGATATATGTTGCGTGTTTTATCAAGAACGGTGCAATACTATATTGTAGTGATATGTTGCGTGTTTTATCAAGAACGGCGCAATACTATAATATTGTAGTGATATGTTGCGTGTTTTATCAAGAACGGGGCAATACTATATTGTAGTGATATGTTGCGTGTTTTATCAAGAACGACGCAATACTATATTGTAGTGATATGTTGCGTGTTTTATCAAGAACGGCGCAATACTATATTGTAGTGATATGTTGCGTGTTTTACCAAGAACGGCGCAATACTATATTGTAGTGATATGTTGCGCGTTTTATCAAGAACGGCGCAATACTATATTGTAGTGATATATTGCGTGTTTTATCAAGAACGGCGCAATACTATATTGTAGTGATATAGTGCGTGTTTTATTAAGAACGGCGCAATACTATATTGTAGTGATATGTTGCGTGTTTTATCAAGAACGGCGCAATACTATATTGTAGTGATATGCATGTTGCGTGTTATATCAAGAATGGCGCAATACTATAATATTGTAGTGTTATGTTGCGTGTTTTTATCAAGAACGGCGCAATACTATATTGTAGTGATATGTTGCGTGTTTTATCAAGAACGGCGCAATACTATATTGTAGTGATATGTTGCGTGTTTTATCAAGAACGACGCAATACTATATTGTAGTGATATGTTGCGTGTTTTATCAAGAACGGCGCAATACTATATTGTAGTGATATGTTGCGTGTTTTATCAAGAACGGCGCAATACTATATTGTAGTGATATGTTGCGTGTTTTATCAAGAACGGCGCAATACTATATTGTAGTGATATGTTGCGTGTTTTATCAAGAACGGCGCAATACTATATTGTAGTGATATGTTGCGTGTTTTATCAAGAACGACGCAATACTATATTGTAGTGATATGTTGCGTGTTTTATCAAGAACGGCGCAATACTATATTGTAGTGATATGTTGCGTGTTTTATCAAGAACGGCGCAATACTATATTGTAGTGATATGTTGCGCGTTTTATCAAGAACGGCGCAATATCAAGAACGGTGCAATACTATATTGTAGTGATATGTTGCGTGTTTTATCAAGAAACGGCGCAATACTATATTGTAGTGATATGTTGCGTGTTTTATCAAGAACGACGCAATACTATATTGTAGTGATATGTTGCGTGTTTTATCAAGAACGGCGCAATACTATATTGTAGTGATATGTTGCGTGTTTTATCAAGAACGGTGCAATACTATATTGTAGTGATATGTTGCGCGTTTTATCAAGAACGGCGCAATACTATATTGTAGTGATATATGTTGCGTGTTTTATCAAGAACGGTGCAATACTATATTGTAGTGATATGTTGCGTGTTTTATCAAGAACGGCGCAATACTATATTGTAGTGATATATTGCGTGTTTTATCAAGAACGGCGCAATACTATATTGTAGTGATATGTTGCGTTTTTTTTTGTTGAGAACGGCGCAATACTATACATGTATTGTAGTGTCCATTGGACAAGTTTATGTCCATTGGAAAAGGCAGTGTGCAATGCAATGGTCCATTGGAAAATGTCCATTGGACAACGCAGTGTCCAATGGTCCATTGGATCCATTGGATCCATTGGACAATCGGACTATTGCGGCTGAGACTATTCCCTGCATGAGGTGTATTAATGACATACTATCCTGGACATGGGGGTCCATTGCAAAAATGTGTTTATTATGTCCATTGGAAAAGGCAGTGTGCAATGGTCCATTGGAAAATGTCCATTGGACAACGCAGTGTCCAATGGTCCATTGGATCCATTGGATCCATTGGACAACGCAGTGTCCAATGGTCCATTGGATCCATTGGATCCATTGGACAATCGGAGTCTGGCGGCTGAGACTATTCCCTGCATGAGGTGTATTAATGACATACTATCCTCGACATGGGGTCTGGAAAATACATTGTCCATTGGATCCATTGGACAAGTTTATGTCCATTGGAAAAGGCTATTGTCCATTGGATCCATTGGGCAAGTTTATGTCCATTTTTATGACGTTTATTCTGATTCATGTGCTCACCTAAATTACAACTGGTTCATTCCAGGCTTCTTTAACTGTGAGGAACGCATGTCCCATTGTATAAGCCACCAACGATATAATGCCAATCAAAACCGTGTTTTTTTTTGCTTCATGTTCTTGGCCAACATAGTCTCTCACATGAGATTCACGATTATCCTTAATTGTCAAACAAGTCAGGATTCACGATAATCGTGAATCTTAGGAGTGGCGCATGCGTATAATAGTCAATTACTATCGCCTAACGAGTTTTCTAACCCTAACGGGTCTTGGCCCATATTTCACAAACCTATTAAGAAAATAGTATTGCACAACTGTGTTTTGGCGCCATAAATAACTTAAAAAGCTCATCCCATCTTTTTCCAATAACAGCTATTATGAAGCTATAAATGGATGTAAATTAAAAAGAACCTGGGTCCAGGAAATACTCACATTGTGCAACTTTGTTGGTATCAAAGACCAATCAATATCCACATCATAGCATTGCTGCAGATCCGCCTCAATGTTGCGTTCGTCAGTATTTTCAGCTATCTTAAGGCTTTGATATTTTTCAAGCAACGCAATGATGGTAACATATGTATCACCTAGGGATTAGTTACACGGGAAGGGTGTAGGGGCTCTTTAATTTTCAAATATGAGGGGCTCTTTTCAAATATAATAAGGTCATGCATCGGAAGGCTGAACAGAAACTGCCATCCTACGAAACCAAAGTAAACGTGGCTAATGATTTGGCCGATTTCTTTACTGAGAAGATTTTGAAAATACGCAATGACCTAGCCTCTATGAGAACGAACCATAACAACATAATGTATTGGTATTTTGGCTGGCTTATTTGAGTACGAGTAAGAAGCATACTACATAATATACGAACACAAAAGAACAGTGACAGTGGACGGGTATTCTGCGGCAATTTAGGCGCGCAAGGAGCACAGTATATTTGTAACACGAACTCTCCTGACGAAGGGTCTTGGCTTGAAACGTCGAGAAGTTTTCTTATCTCTTTGAGGCTGACGAGAATCCACACCTACTGTTTATGTTGTACACCGTGATGTTTGTAAACAAATCTTCATTCACCATTTGGTCATGCGTCGAACGCACTTACATAATCTTTGATTGCTCCTAGTTAGTATTATTATTGCGCGTTACTGCATTGATTGTGAATATATGCAGGATACGGGGTTTTACCGTAGAACGAGGCAACAGTCAATGACTGTGAATAAAGTTGATTATGAATATATGGATACAGGTTTTTACATAACATTATTATTGTCATAGTTTATACGCATCGACCTCGTTCGCGTGTGTAAGTCAAATAAGGTTTTTAAAGAACGAGGCAATAACATTGTTATTGTCATAGTTTATAGGAATCGTTCGCGTTTATACGCAATGACCTAGCCTCTATGAGAACGAACCATAACAACATAATGTATTGGTATTTTGGGTGGCTTATTTGAGTACGATTAAGAAGCATACAACATAATATACGAACACAAAAGAACAGTGACAGTGGACGGGTATTCTGCAATTTAGGCGCGCAAGGAGCACAGTATATTGTAACACGAACTCTCCTGACGAAGGGCGTTCGCTTGAAACGTCGTCGGTCGACATAGTTATTTCGTTCAGGCTGACGCGGAGAATCCACACCTACTGTTTATGTATGTACACCGCGGCGGATGCTGAACCCCCAAGTTTAAAGAATACTATATTGTAGCGATATATTGCGTGTTTTATCAAGAACGGCGCAATACTATATTGTAGTGATATGTTGCGTGTTTTATCAAGAACGGTGCAATACTATATTGTAGTGATATATTGCGTGTGTTATCAAGAACGGCGCAATACTATATTGTAGTGATATATTGCGTGTTTTATCAAGAACGGCGCAATACTATATTGTAGTGATATATTGCGTGTTTTATCAAGAACGGCGCAATACTATATTGTAGTGATATATTGCGTGTTTTATCAAGAACGGCGCAATACTATATTGTAGTGATATATTGCGTGTTTTATCAAGAACGGCGCAATACTATATTGTAGTGATATATTGCGTGTTTTATCAAGAACGGCGCAATACTATATTGTAGTGATATATTGCGTGTTTTATCAAGAACGGCGCAATACTATATTGTAGTGATATATTGCGTGTTTTATCAAGAACGGCGCAATACTATATTGTAGTGATATATTGCGTGTTTTATCAAGAACGGCGCAATACTATATTGTAGTGATATACAGTATTGCGTGTTTTATCAAGAACGGCGCAATACTATATTGTAGTGATATATTGCGTGTTTTATCAAGAACGGCGCAATACTATATTGTAGTGATATATTGCGTGTTTTATCAAGAACGGCGCAATACTATATTGTAGTGATATATTGCGTGTTTTATCAAGAACGGCGCAATACTATATTGTAGTGATATATTGCGTGTTTTATCAAGAACGGCGCAATACTATATTATTGTAGTGATATATTGCGTGTTTTATTAAGAACGGCGCAATACTATATTGTAGTGATATGTTGCGTGTTTTATCAAGAACGGTGCAATACTATATTGTAGTGATATGCATGTTGCGTGTTTTATCAAGAATGGCGCAATACGATATTGTAGTGATATGTTGCGTGTTTTATCAAGAACGGCGCAATACTATATTGTAGTGATATGTTGCGTGTTTTATCAAGAACGGCGCAATACTATATTGTAGTGATATGTTGCGTGTTTTATCAAGAACGACGCAATACTATATTGTAGTGATATGTTGCGTGTTTTATCAAGAACGGCGCAATACTATATTGTAGTGATATGTTGCGTGTTTTATCAAGAACGGCGCAATACTATATTGTAGTGA
Source organism: Chrysogorgia sp. JL179-B06 (assembly GCA_035772405.1). Classification (NCBI taxonomy): domain Eukaryota; kingdom Metazoa; phylum Cnidaria; class Anthozoa; order Scleralcyonacea; family Chrysogorgiidae; genus Chrysogorgia; species Chrysogorgia sp. JL179-B06. The sequence goes on from JAYKKM010000120.1 coordinate 1,004,728, forward strand.
TATGTTGCGCGTTTTATCAAGAACGGCGCAATACTATATTGTAGTGATATATGTTGCGTGTTTTATCAAGAACGGTGCAATACTATATTGTAGTGATATGTTGCGTGTTTTTATCAAGAACGGCGCAATACTATATTGTAGTGATATGTTGCGTGTTTTATCAAGAACGACGCAATACTATATTGTAGTGATATGTTGCGTGTTTTATCAAGAACGGCGCAATACTATATTGTAGTGATATGTTGCGTGTTTTATCAAGAACGGCGCAATACTATATTGTTAGTGATATGTTGCGCGTTTTATCAAGAACGGCGCAATACTATATTGTAGTGATATATGTTGCGTGTTTTATCAAGAACGGTGCAATACTATATTGTAGTGATATGTTGCGTGTTTTATCAAGAACGGCGCAATACTATAATATTGTAGTGATATGTTGCGTGTTTTATCAAGAACGGGGCAATACTATATTGTAGTGATATGTTGCGTGTTTTATCAAGAACGACGCAATACTATATTGTAGTGATATGTTGCGTGTTTTATCAAGAACGGCGCAATACTATATTGTAGTGATATGTTGCGTGTTTTACCAAGAACGGCGCAATACTATATTGTATGATATGTTGCGCGTTTTATCAAGAACGGCGCAATACTATATTGTAGTGATATATTGCGTGTTTTATCAAGAACGGCGCAATACTATATTGTAGTGATATAGTGCGTGTTTTATTAAGAACGGCGCAATACTATATTGTAGTGATATGTTGCGTGTTTTATCAAGAACGGTGCAATACTATATTGTAGTGATATGCATGTTGCGTGTTTTATCAAGAATGGCGCAATACTATATTGTAGTGATATGTTGCGTGTTTTATCAAGAACGGCGCAATACTATATTGTAGTGATATGTTGCGTGTTTTATCAAGAACGGCGCAATACTATATTGTAGTGATATGTTGCGTGTTTTATCAAGAACGACGCAATACTATATTGTAGTGATATGTTGCGTGTTTTATCAAGAACGGCGCAATACTATATTGTAGTGATATGTTGCGTGTTTTATCAAGAACGGCGCAATACTATATTGTAGTGATATGTTGCGTGTTTTATCAAGAACGGCGCAATACTATATTGTAGTGATATGTTGCGTGTTTTATCAAGAACGGCGCAATACTATATTGTAGTGATATGTTGCGTGTTTTATCAAGAACGACGCAATACTATATTGTAGTGATATGTTGCGTGTTTTATCAAGAACGGCGCAATACTATATTGTAGTGATATGTTGCGTGTTTTATCAAGAACGGCGCAATACTATATTGTAGTGATATGTTGCGCGTTTTATCAAGAACGGCGCAATATCAAGAACGGTGCAATACTATATTGTAGTGATATGTTGCGTGTTTTATCAAGAACGGCGCAATACTATATTGTAGTGATATGTTGCGTGTTTTATCAAGAACGACGCAATACTATATTGTAGTGATATGTTGCGTGTTTTATCAAGAACGGCGCAATACTATATTGTAGTGATATGTTGCGTGTTTTATCAAGAACGGTGCAATACTATATTGTAGTGATATGTTGCGCGTTTTATCAAGAACGGCGCAATACTATATTGTAGTGATATATGTTGCGTGTTTTATCAAGAACGGTGCAATACTATATTGTAGTGATATGTTGCGTGTTTTATCAAGAACGGCGCAATACTATATTGTAGTGATATATTGCGTGTTTTATCAAGAACGGCGCAATACTATATTGTAGTGATATGTTGCGTTTTTTTTTTTGTTGAGAACGGCGCAATACTATACATGTATTGTAGTGTCCATTGGACAAGTTTATGTCCATTGGAAAAGGCAGTGTGCAATGCAATGGTCCATTGGAAAATGTCCATTGGACAACGCAGTGTCCAATGGTCCATTGGATCCATTGGATCCATTGGACAATCGGACTATTGCGGCTGAGACTATTCCCTGCATGAGGTGTATTAATGACATACTATCCTGGACATGGGGGTCCATTGCAAAAATGTGTTTATTATGTCCATTGGAAAAGGCAGTGTGCAATGGTCCATTGGAAAATGTCCATTGGACAACGCAGTGTCCAATGGTCCATTGGATCCATTGGATCCATTGGACAACGCAGTGTCCAATGGTCCATTGGATCCATTGGATCCATTGGACAATCGGAGTCTGGCGGCTGAGACTATTCCCTGCATGAGGTGTATTAATGACATACTATCCTCGACATGGGGTCTGGAAAATACATTGTCCATTGGATCCATTGGACAAGTTTATGTCCATTGGAAAAGGCTATTGTCCATTGGATCCATTGGGCAAGTTTATGTCCATTTTTATGACGTTTATTCTGATTCATGTGCTCACCTAAATTACAACTGGTTCATTCCAGGCTTCTTTAACTGTGAGGAACGCATGTCCCATTGTATAAGCCACCAACGATATAATGCCAATCAAAACCGTGTTTTTTTTTTTGCTTCATGTTCTTGGCCAACATAGTCTCTCACATGAGATTCACGATTATCCTTAATTGTCAAACAAGTCAGGATTCACGATAATCGTGAATCTTAGGAGTGGCGCATGCGTATAATAGTCAATTACTATCGCCTAACGAGTTTTCTAACCCTAACGGGTCTTGGCCCATATTTCACAAACCTATTAAGAAAATAGTATTGCACAACTGTGTTTTGGCGCCATAAATAACTTAAAAGCTCATCCCATCTTTTTCCAATAACAGCTATTATGAAGCTATAAATGGATGTAAATTAAAAAGAACCTGGGTCCAGGAAATACTCACATTGTGCAACTTTGTTGGTATCAAAGACCAATCAATATCCACATCATAGCATTGCTGCAGATCCGCCTCAATGTTGCGTTCGTCAGTATTTTCAGCTATCTTAAGGCTTTGATATTTTTCAAGCAACGCAATGATGGTAACATATGTATCACCTAGGGATTAGTTACACGGGAAGGGTGTAGGGGCTCTTTAATTTTCAAATATGAGGGGCTCTTTTCAAATATAATAAGGTCATGCATCGGAAGGCTGAACAGAAACTGCCATCCTACGAAACCAAAGTAAACGTGGCTAATGATTTGGCCGATTTCTTTACTGAGAAGATTTTGAAAATACGCAATGACCTAGCCTCTATGAGAACGAACCATAACAACATAATGTATTGGTATTTTGGCTGGCTTATTTGAGTACGAGTAAGAAGCATACTACATAATATACGAACACAAAAGAACAGTGACAGTGGACGGGTATTCTGCGACAATTTAGGCGCGCAAGGAGTACAGTATATTGTAACACGAACTCTCCTGACGAAGGGTCTTGGCTTGAAACGTCGAGAAGTTTTCTTATCTCTTTGAGGCTGACGAGAATCCACACCTACTGTTTATGTTGTACACCGTGATGTTTGTAAACAAATCTTCATTCACCATTTGGTCATGCGTCGAACGCACTTACATAATCTTTGATTGCTCCTAGTTAGTATTATTATTGCGCGTTACTGCATTGATTGTGAATATATGCAGGATACGGGGTTTTACCGTAGAACGAGGCAACAGTCAATGACTGTGAATAAAGTTGATTATGAATATATGGATACAGGTTTTTACATAACATTATTATTGTCATAGTTTATACGCATCGACCTCGTTCGCGTGTGTAAGTCAAATAAGGTTTTTAAAGAACGAGGCAATAACATTGTTATTGTCATAGTTTATAGGAATCGTTCGCGTTTATACGCAATGACCTAGCCTCTATGAGAACGAACCATAACAACATAATGTATTGGTATTTTGGGTGGCTTATTTGAGTACGATTAAGAAGCATACAACATAATATACGAACACAAAAGAACAGTGACAGTGGACGGGTATTCTGCAATTTAGGCGCGCAAGGAGCACAGTATATTGTAACACGAACTCTCCTGACGAAGGGCGTTCGCTTGAAACGTCGTCGGTCGACATAGTTATTTCGTTCAGGCTGACGCGGAGAATCCACACCTACTGTTTATGTATGTACACCGCGGCGGATGCTGAACCCCCAAGTTTAAAGAATACTATATTGTAGCGATATATTGCGTGTTTTATCAAGAACGGCGCAATACTATATTGTAGTGATATGTTGCGTGTTTTATCAAGAACGGTGCAATACTATATTGTAGTGATATATTGCGTGTGTTATCAAGAACGGCGCAATACTATATTGTAGTGATATATTGCGTGTTTTATCAAGAACGGCGCAATACTATATTGTAGTGATATATTGCGTGTTTTATCAAGAACGGCGCAATACTATATTGTAGTGATATATTGCGTGTTTTATCAAGAACGGCGCAATACTATATTGTAGTGATATATTGCGTGTTTTATCAAGAACGGCGCAATACTATATTGTAGTGATATATTGCGTGTTTTATCAAGAACGGCGCAATACTATATTGTAGTGATATATTGCGTGTTTTATCAAGAACGGCGCAATACTATATTGTAGTGATATATTGCGTGTTTTATCAAGAACGGCGCAATACTATATTGTAGTGATATATTGCGTGTTTTATCAAGAACGGCGCAATACTATATTGTAGTGATATACAGTATTGCGTGTTTTATCAAGAACGGCGCAATACTATATTGTAGTGATATATTGCGTGTTTTATCAAGAACGGCGCAATACTATATTGTAGTGATATATTGCGTGTTTTATCAAGAACGGCGCAATACTATATTGTAGTGATATATTGCGTGTTTTATCAAGAACGGCGCAATACTATATTATTGTAGTGATATATTGCGTGTTTTATTAAGAACGGCGCAATACTATATTGTAGTGATATGTTGCGTGTTTTATCAAGAACGGTGCAATACTATATTGTAGTGATATGCATGTTGCGTGTTTTATCAAGAATGGCGCAATACGATATTGTAGTGATATGTTGCGTGTTTTATCAAGAACGGCGCAATACTATATTGTAGTGATATGTTGCGTGTTTTATCAAGAACGGCGCAATACTATATTGTAGTGATATGTTGCGTGTTTTATCAAGAACGACGCAATACTATATTGTAGTGATATGTTGCGTGTTTTATCAAGAACGGCGCAATACTATATTGTAGTGATATGTTGCGTGTTTTATCAAGAACGGCGCAATACTATATTGTAGTGATATGTTGCGCGTTTTATCAAGAACGGCGCAATACTATATTGTAGTGATATATGTTGCGTGTTTTATCAAGAACGGTGCAATACTATATTGTAGTGATATGTTGCGTGTTTTATCAAGAACGGCGCAATACTATATTGTAGTGATATGTTGCGTGTTTTATCAAGAACGACGCAATACTATATTGTAGTGATATGTTGCGTGTTTTATCAAGAACGGCGCAATACTATATTGTAGTGATATGTTGCGTGTTTTATCAAGAACGGCGCAATACTATATTGTAGTGATATGTTGCGCGTTTTATCAAGAACGGCGCAATACTATATTGTAGTGATATATGTTGCGTGTTTTATCAAGAACGGCGCAATACTATATTGTAGTGATATGTTGCGTGTTTTATCAAGAACGACGCAATACTATATTGTAGTGATATGTTGCGTGTTTTATCAAGAACGGCGCAATACTATATTGTAGTGATATGTTGCGTGTTTTATCAAGAACGGCGCAATACTATATTGTAGTGATATGTTGCGCGTTTTATCAAGAACGGCGCAATACTATATTGTAGTGATATATTGCGTGTTTTATCAAGAACGGCGCAATACTATATTGTAGTGATATATTGCGTGTTTTATTAAGAACGGCGCCAATACTATATTGTAGTGATATGTTGCGTGTTTTATCAAGAACGGTGCAATACTATATTGTAGTGATATGTTGCGTGTTTTATCAAGAATGGCGCAATACTATATTGTAGTGATATGTTGCGTGTTTTATCAAGAACGGCGCAATACTATATTGTAGTGATATGTTGCGTGTTTTATCAAGAACGGCGCAATACTATATTGTAGTGATATGTTGCGTGTTTTTATCAAGAACGGCGCAATACTATATTGTAGTGATATGTTGCGTGTTTTATCAAGAACGGCGCAATACTATATTGTAGTGATATGTTGCGTGTTTTATCAAGAACGACGCAATACTATATTGTAGTGATATGTTGCGTGTTTTATCAAGAACGGCGCAATACTATATTGTAGTGATATGTTGCGTGTTTTATCAAGAACGGCGCAATACTATATTGTAGTGATATGTTGCGTGTTTTATCAAGAACGGCGCAATACTATATTGTAGTGATATGTTGCGTGTTTTATCAAGAACGGCGCAATACTATATTGTAGTGATATGTTGCGTGTTTTATCAAGAACGACGCAATACTATATTGTAGTGATATGTTGCGTGTTTTATCAAGAACGGCGCAATACTATATTGTAGTGATATGTTGCGCGTGTTTTATCAAGAACGGCGCAATACTATATTGTAGTGATATGTTGCGCGTTTTAATCAAGAACGGCGCAATATCAAGAACGGTGCAATACTATATTGTAGTGATATGTTGCGTGTTTTATCAAGAACGGCGCAATACTATATTGTAGTGATATGTTGCGTGTTTTATCAAGAACGACGCAATACTATATTGTAGTGATATGTTGCGTGTTTTATCAAGAACGGCGCAATACTATATTGTAGTGATATGTTGCGTGTTTTATCAAGAACGGTGCAATACTATATTGTAGTGATATGTTGCGCGTTTTATCAAGAACGGCGCAATACTATATTGTAGTGATATATGTTGCGTGTTTTATCAAGAACGGTGCAATACTATATTGTAGTGATATGTTGCGTGTTTTATCAAGAACGGCGCAATACTATATTGTAGTGATATATTGCGTGTTTTTATCAAGAACGGCGCAATACTATATTGTAGTGATATGTTGCGTTTTTTTTTGTTGAGAACGGCGCAATACTATACATGTATTGTAGTGTCCATTGGACAAGTTTATGTCCATTGGAAAAGGCAGTGTGCAATGCAATGGTCCATTGGAAAATGTCCATTGGACAACGCAGTGTCCAATGGTCCATTGGATCCATTGGATCCATTGGACAATCGGACTATTGCGGCTGAGACTATTCCCTGCATGAGGTGTATTAATGACATACTATCCTGGACATGGGGGTCCATTGCAAAAATGTGTTTATTATGTCCATTGGAAAAGGCAGTGTGCAATGGTCCATTGGAAAATGTCCATTGGACAACGCAGTGTCCCAATGGTCCATTGGATCCATTGGATCCATTGGACAACGCAGTGTCCAATGGTCCATTGGATCCATTGGATCCATTGGACAATCGGAGTCTGGCGGCTGAGACTATTCCCTGCATGAGGTGTATTAATGACATACTATCCTCGACATGGGGTCTGGAAAATACATTGTCCATTGGATCCATTGGACAAGTTTATGTCCATTGGAAAAGGCTATTGTCCATTGGATCCATTGGGCAAGTTTATGTCCATTTTTATGACGTTTATTCTGATTCATGTGCTCACCTAAATTACAACTGGTTCATTCCAGGCTTCTTTAACTGTGAGGAACGCATGTCCCATTGTATAAGCCACCAACGATATAATGCCAATCAAAACCGTGTTTTTTTTTTGCTTCATGTTCTTGGCCAACATAGTCTCTCACATGAGATTCACGATTATCCTTAATTGTCAAACAAGTCAGGATTCACGATAATCGTGAATCTTAGGAGTGGCGCATGCGTATAATAGTCAATTACTATCGCCTAACGAGTTTTCTAACCCTAACGGGTCTTGGCCCATATTTCACAAACCTATTAAGAAAATAGTATTGCACAACTGTGTTTTGGCGCCATAAATAACTTAAAAGCTCATCCCATCTTTTTCCAATAACAGCTATTATGAAGCTATAAATGGATGTAAATTAAAAAGAACCTGGGTCCAGGAAATACTCACATTGTGCAACTTTGTTGGTATCAAAGACCAATCAATATCCACATCATAGCATTGCTGCAGATCCGCCTCAATGTTGCGTTCGTCAGTATTTTCAGCTATCTTAAGGCTTTGATATTTTTCAAGCAACGCAATGATGGTAACATATGTATCACCTAGGGATTAGTTACACGGGAAGGGTGTAGGGGCTCTTTAATTTTCAAATATGAGGGGCTCTTTTCAAATATAATAAGGTCATGCATCGGAAGGCTGAACAGAAACTGCCATCCTACGAAACCAAAGTAAACGTGGCTAATGATTTGGCCGATTTCTTTACTGAGAAGATTTTGAAAATACGCAATGACCTAGCCTCTATGAGAACGAACCATAACAACATAATGTATTGGTATTTTGGCTGGCTTATTTGAGTACGAGTAAGAAGCATACTACATAATATACGAACACAAAAGAACAGTGACAGTGGACGGGTATTCTGCGGCAATTTAGGCGCGCAAGGAGCACAGTATATTGTAACACGAACTCTCCTGACGAAGGGTCTTGGCTTGAAACGTCGAGAAGTTTTCTTATCTCTTTGAGGCTGACGAGAATCCACACCTACTGTTTATGTTGTACACCGTGATGTTTGTAAACAAATCTTCATTCACCATTTGGTCATGCGTCGAACGCACTTACATAATCTTTGATTGCTCCTAGTTAGTATTATTATTGCGCGTTACTGCATTGATTGTGAATATATGCAGGATACGGGGTTTTACCGTAGAACGAGGCAACAGTCAATGACTGTGAATAAAGTTGATTATGAATATATGGATACAGGTTTTTACATAACATTATTATTGTCATAGTTTTATACGCATCGACCTCGTTCGCGTGTGTAAGTCAAATAAGGTTTTTAAAGAACGAGGCAATAACATTGTTATTGTCATAGTTTATAGGAATCGTTCGCGTTTATACGCAATGACCTAGCCTCTATGAGAACGAACCATAACAACATAATGTATTGGTATTTTGGGTGGCTTATTTGAGTACGATTAAGAAGCATACAACATAATATACGAACACAAAAGAACAGTGACAGTGGACGGGTATTCTGCAATTTAGGCGCGCAAGGAGCACAGTATATTGTAACACGAACTCTCCTGACGAAGGGCGTTCGCTTGAAACGTCGTCGGTCGACATAGTTATTTCGTTCAGGCTGACGCGGAGAATCCACACCTACTGTTTATGTATGTACACCGCGGCGGATGCTGAACCCCAAGTTTAAAGAATACTATATTGTAGCGATATATTGCGTGTTTTATCAAGAACGGCGCAATACTATATTGTAGTGATATGTTGCGTGTTTTTATCAAGAACGGTGCAATACTATATTGTAGTGATATATTGCGTGTGTTATCAAGAACGGCGCAATACTATATTGTAGTGATATATTGCGTGTTTTATCAAGAACGGCGCAATACTATATTGTAGTGATATATTGCGTGTTTTATCAAGAACGGCGCAATACTATATTGTAGTGATATATTGCGTGTTTTATCAAGAACGGCGCAATACTATATTGTAGTGATATATTGCGTGTTTTATCAAGAACGGCGCAATACTATATTGTAGTGATATATTGCGTGTTTTATCAAGAACGGCGCAATACTATATTGTAGTGATATATTGCGTGTTTTATCAAGAACGGCGCAATACTATATTGTAGTGATATATTGCGTGTTTTATCAAGAACGGCGCAATACTATATTGTAGTGATATATTGCGTGTTTTATCAAGAACGGCGCAATACTATATTGTAGTGATATACAGTATTGCGTGTTTTATCAAGAACGGCGCAATACTATATTGTAGTGATATATTGCGTGTTTTATCAAGAACGGCGCAATACTATATTGTAGTGATATATTGCGTGTTTTATCAAGAACGGCGCAATACTATATTGTAGTGATATATTGCGTGTTTTATCAAGAACGGCGCAATACTATATTGTAGTGATATATTGCGTGTTTTATCAAGAACGGCGCAATACTATATTATTGTAGTGATATATTGCGTGTTTTATTAAGAACGGCGCAATACTATATTGTAGTGATATGTTGCGTGTTTTATCAAGAACGGTGCAATACTATATTGTAGTGATATGCATGTTGCGTGTTTTATCAAGAATGGCGCAATACGATATTGTAGTGATATGTTGCGTGTTTTATCAAGAACGGCGCAATACTATATTGTAGTGATATGTTGCGTGTTTTATCAAGAACGGCGCAATACTATATTGTAGTGATATGTTGCGTGTTTTATCAAGAACGACGCAATACTATATTGTAGTGATATGTTGCGTGTTTTATCAAGAACGGCGCAATACTATATTGTAGTGATATGTTGCGTGTTTTATCAAGAACGGCGCAATACTATATTGTAGTGATATGTTGCGCGTTTTATCAAGAACGGCGCAATACTATATTGTAGTGATATATGTTGCGTGTTTTATCAAGAACGGTGCAATACTATATTGTAGTGATATGTTGCGTGTTTTATCAAGAACGGCGCAATACTATATTGTAGTGATATGTTGCGTGTTTTATCAAGAACGACGCAATACTATATTGTAGTGATATGTTGCGTGTTTTTATCAAGAACGGCGCAATACTATATTGTAGTGATATGTTGCGTGTTTTTATCAAGAACGGCGCAATACTATATTGTAGTGATATGTTGCGCGTTTTATCAAGAACGGCGCAAATACTATATTGTAGTGATATATGTTGCGTGTTTTATCAAGAACGGTGCAATACTATATTGTAGTGATATGTTGCGTGTTTTATCAAGAACGGCGCAATACTATAATATTGTAGTGATATGTTGCGTGTTTTATCAAGAACGGGGCAATACTATATTGTAGTGATATGTTGCGTGTTTTATCAAGAACGACGCAATACTATATTGTAGTGATATGTTGCGTGTTTTATCAAGAACGGCGCAATACTATATTGTAGTGATATGTTGCGTGTTTTACCAAGAACGGCGCAATACTATATTGTAGTGATATGTTGCGCGTTTTATCAAGAACGGCGCAATACTATATTGTAGTGATATATTGCGTGTTTTATCAAGAACGGCGCAATACTATATTGTAGTGATATAGTGCGTGTTTTATTAAGAACGGCGCAATACTATATTGTAGTGATATGTTGCGTGTTTTATCAAGAACGGTGCAATACTATATTGTAGTGATATGCATGTTGCGTGTTTTATCAAGAATGGCGCAATACTATATTGTAGTGATATGTTGCGTGTTTTATCAAGAACGGCGCAATACTATATTGTAGTGATATGTTGCGTGTTTTATCAAGAACGGCGCAATACTATATTGTAGTGATATGTTGCGTGTTTTATCAAGAACGACGCAATACTATATTGTAGTGATATGTTGCGTGTTTTATCAAGAACGGCGCAATACTATATTGTAGTGATATGTTTGCGTGTTTTATCAAGAACGGCCGCAATACTATATTGTAGTGATATGTTGCGTGTTTTATCAAGAACGGCGCAATACTATATTGTAGTGATATGTTGCGTGTTTTATCAAGAACGGCGCAATACTATATTGTAGTGATATGTTGCGTGTTTTATCAAGAACGACGCAATACTATATTGTAGTGATATGTTGCGTGTTTTATCAAGAACGGCGCAATACTATATTGTAGTGATATGTTGCGTGTTTTATCAAGAACGGCGCAATACTATATTGTAGTGATATGTTGCGCGTTTTATCAAGAACGGCGCAATATCAAGGAACGGTGCAATACTATATTGTAGTGATATGTTGCGTGTTTTATCAAGAACGGCGCAATACTATATTGTAGTGATATGTTGCGTGTTTTATCAAGAACGACGCAATACTATATTGTAGTGATATGTTGCGTGTTTTATCAAGAACGGCGCAATACTATATTGTAGTGATATGTTGCGTGTTTTATCAAGAACGGTGCAATACTATATTGTAGTGATATGTTGCGCGTTTTTATCAAGAACGGCGCAATACTATATTGTAGTGATATATGTTGCGTGTTTTATCAAGAACGGTGCAATACTATATTGTAGTGATATGTTGCGTGTTTTATCAAGAACGGCGCAATACTATATTGTAGTGATATATTGCGTGTTTTATCAAGAACGGCGCAATACTATATTGTAGTGATATGTTTGCGTTTTTTTTTTGTTGAGAACGGCGCAATACTATACATGTATTGTAGTGTCCATTGGACAAGTTTATGTCCATTGGAAAAGGCAGTGTGCAATGCAATGGTCCATTGGAAAATGTCCATTGGACAACGCAGTGTCCAATGGTCCATTGGATCCATTGGATCCATTGGACAATCGGACTATTGCGGCTGAGACTATTCCCTGCATGAGGTTGTATTAATGACATACTATCCTGGACATGGGGGTCCATTGCAAAAATGTGTTTATTATGTCCATTGGAAAAGGCAGTGTGCAATGGTCCATTGGAAAATGTCCATTGGACAACGCAGTGTCCAATGGTCCATTGGATCCATTGGATCCATTGGACAACGCAGTGTCCAATGGTCCATTGGATCCATTGGATCCATTGGACAATCGGAGTCTGGCGGCTGAGACTATTCCCTGCATGAGGTGTATTAATGACATACTATCCTCGACATGGGGTCTGGAAAATACATTGTCCATTGGATCCATTGGACAAGTTTATGTCCATTGGAAAAGGCTATTGTCCATTGGATCCATTGGGCAAGTTTATGTCCATTTTTATGACGTTTATTCTGATTCATGTGCTCACCTAAATTACAACTGGTTCATTCCAGGCTTCTTTAACTGTGAGGAACGCATGTCCCATTGTATAAGCCACCAACGATATAATGCCAATCAAAACCGTGTTTTTTTTTTGCTTCATGTTCTTGGCCAACATAGTCTCTCACATGAGATTCACGATTATCCTTAATTGTCAAACAAGTCAGGATTCACGATAATCGTGAATCTTAGGAGTGGCGCATGCGTATAATAGTCAATTACTATCGCCTAACGAGTTTTCTAACCCTAACGGGTCTTGGCCCATATTTCACAAACCTATTAAGAAAATAGTATTGCACAACTGTGTTTTGGCGCCATAAATAACTTAAAAGCTCATCCCATCTTTTTCCAATAACAGCTATTATGAAGCTATAAATGGATGTAAATTAAAAAGAACCTGGGTCCAGGAAATACTCACATTGTGCAACTTTGTTGGTATCAAAGACCAATCAATATCCACATCATAGCATTGCTGCAGATCCGCCTCAATGTTGCGTTCGTCAGTATTTTCAGCTATCTTAAGGCTTTGATATTTTTCAAGCAACGCAATGATGGTAACATATGTATCACCTAGGGATTAGTTACACGGGAAGGGTGTAGGGGCTCTTTAATTTTCAAATATGAGGGGCTCTTTTCAAATATAATAAGGTCATGCATCGGAAGGCTGAACAGAAACTGCCATCCTACGAAACCAAAGTAAACGTGGCTAATGATTTGGCCGATTTCTTTACTGAGAAGATTTTGAAAATACGCAATGACCTAGCCTCTATGAGAACGAACCATAACAACATAATGTATTGGTATTTTGGCTGGCTTATTTGAGTACGAGTAAGAAGCATACTACATAATATACGAACACAAAAGAACAGTGACAGTGGACGGGTATTCTGCGACAATTTAGGCGCGCAAGGAGTACAGTATATTGTAACACGAACTCTCCTGACGAAGGGTCTTGGCTTGAAACGTCGAGAAGTTTTCTTATCTCTTTGAGGCTGACGAGAATCCACACCTACTGTTTATGTTGTACACCGTGATGTTTGTAAACAAATCTTCATTCACCATTTGGTCATGCGTCGAACGCACTTACATAATCTTTGATTGCTCCTAGTTAGTATTATTATTGCGCGTTACTGCATTGATTGTGAATATATGCAGGATACGGGGTTTTACCGTAGAACGAGGCAACAGTCAATGACTGTGAATAAAGTTGATTATGAATATATGGATACAGGTTTTTACATAACATTATTATTGTCATAGTTTATACGCATCGACCTCGTTCGCGTGTGTAAGTCAAATAAGGTTTTTAAAGAACGAGGCAATAACATTGTTATTGTCATAGTTTATAGGAATCGTTCGCGTTTATACGCAATGACCTAGCCTCTATGAGAACGAACCATAACAACATAATGTATTGGTATTTTGGGTGGCTTATTTGAGTACGATTAAGAAGCATACAACATAATATACGAACACAAAAGAACAGTGACAGTGGACGGGTATTCTGCAATTTAGGCGCGCAAGGAGCACAGTATATTGTAACACGAACTCTCCTGACGAAGGGCGTTCGCTTGAAACGTCGTCGGTCGACATAGTTATTTCGTTCAGGCTGACGCGGAGAATCCACACCTACTGTTTATGTATGTACACCGCGGCGGATGCTGAACCCCAAGTTTAAAGAATACTATATTGTAGCGATATATTGCGTGTTTTATCAAGAACGGCGCAATACTATATTGTAGTGATATGTTGCGTGTTTTATCAAGAACGGTGCAATACTATATTGTAGTGATATATTGCGTGTGTTATCAAGAACGGCGCAATACTATATTGTAGTGATATATTGCGTGTTTTATCAAGAACGGCGCAATACTATATTGTAGTGATATATTGCGTGTTTTATCAAGAACGGCGCAATACTATATTGTAGTGATATATTGCGTGTTTTATCAAGAACGGCGCAATACTATATTGTAGTGATATATTGCGTGTTTTATCAAGAACGGCGCAATACTATATTGTAGTGATATATTGCGTGTTTTATCAAGAACGGCGCAATACTATATTGTAGTGATATATTGCGTGTTTTATCAAGAACGGCGCAATACTATATTGTAGTGATATATTGCGTGTTTTATCAAGAACGGCGCAATACTATATTGTAGTGATATATTGCGTGTTTTATCAAGAACGGCGCAATACTATATTGTAGTGATATACAGTATTGCGTGTTTTATCAAGAACGGCGCAATACTATATTGTAGTGATATATTGCGTGTTTTATCAAGAACGGCGCAATACTATATTGTAGTGATATATTGCGTGTTTTATCAAGAACGGCGCAATACTATATTGTAGTGATATATTGCGTGTTTTATCAAGAACGGCGCAATACTATATTATTGTAGTGATATATTGCGTGTTTTATTAAGAACGGCGCAATACTATATTGTAGTGATATGTTGCGTGTTTTATCAAGAACGGTGCAATACTATATTGTAGTGATATGCATGTTGCGTGTTTTATCAAGAATGGCGCAATACGATATTGTAGTGATATGTTGCGTGTTTTATCAAGAACGGCGCAATACTATATTGTAGTGATATGTTGCGTGTTTTATCAAGAACGGCGCAATACTATATTGTAGTGATATGTTGCGTGTTTTATCAAGAACGACGCAATACTATATTGTAGTGATATGTTGCGTGTTTTATCAAGAACGGCGCAATACTATATTGTAGTGATATGTTGCGCGTTTTATCAAGAACGGCGCAATACTATATTGTAGTGATATATGTTGCGTGTTTTATCAAGAACGGTGCAATACTATATTGTAGTGATATGTTGCGTGTTTTATCAAGAACGGCGCAATACTATATTGTAGTGATATGTTGCGTGTTTTTATCAAGAACGACGCAATACTATATTGTAGTGATATGTTGCGTGTTTTATCAAGAACGGCGCAATACTATATTGTAGTGATATGTTGCGTGTTTTATCAAGAACGGCGCAATACTATATTGTAGTGATATGTTGCGCGTTTTATCAAGAACGGCGCAATACTATATTGTAGTGATATATGTTGCGTGTTTTATCAAGAACGGCGCAATACTATATTGTAGTGATATGTTGCGTGTTTTATCAAGAACGACGCAATACTATATTGTAGTGATATGTTGCGTGTTTTATCAAGAACGGCGCAATACTATATTGTAGTGATATGTTGCGTGTTTTATCAAGAACGGCGCAATACTATATTGTAGTGATATGTTGCGCGTTTTATCAAGAACGGCGCAATACTATATTGTAGTGATATATTGCGTGTTTTATCAAGAACGGCGCAATACTATATTGTAGTGATATATTGCGTGTTTTATTAAGAACGGCGCAATACTATATTGTAGTGATATGTTGCGTGTTTTATCAAGAACGGTGCAATACTATATTGTAGTGATATGCATGTTGCGTGTTTTATCAAGAATGGCGCAATACTATATTGTAGTGATATGTTGCGTGTTTTATCAAGAACGGCGCAATACTATATTGTAGTGATATGTTGCGTGTTTTATCAAGAACGGCGCAATACTATATTGTAGTGATATGTTGCGTGTTTTATCAAGAACGACGCAATACTATATTGTAGTGATATGTTGCGTGTTTTATCAAGAACGGCGCAATACTATATTGTAGTGATATGTTGCGTGTTTTATCAAGAACGGCGCAATACTATATTGTAGTGATATGTTGCGTGTTTTATCAAGAACGGCGCAATACTATATTGTAGTGATATGTTGCGTGTTTTATCAAGAACGGCGCAATACTATATTGTAGTGATATGTTGCGTGTTTTATCAAGAACGACGCAATACTATATTGTAGTGATATGTTGCGTGTTTTATCAAGAACGGCGCAATACTATATTGTAGTGATATGTTGCGTGTTTTATCAAGAACGGCGCAATACTATATTGTAGTGATATGTTGCGCGTTTTATCAAGAACGGCGCAATATCAAGAACGGTGCAATACTATATTGTAGTGATATGTTGCGTGTTTTATCAAGAACGGCGCAATACTATATTGTAGTGATATGTTGCGTGTTTTATCAAGAACGACGCAATACTATATTGTAGTGATATGTTGCGTGTTTTATCAAGAACGGCGCAATACTATATTGTAGTGATATGTTGCGTGTTTTATCAAGAACGGTGCAATACTATATTGTAGTGATATGTTGCGCGTTTTATCAAGAACGGCGCAATACTATATTGTAGTGATATATGTTGCGTGTTTTATCAAGAACGGTGCAATACTATATTGTAGTGATATGTTGCGTGTTTTATCAAGAACGGCGCAATACTATATTGTAGTGATATATTGCGTGTTTTATCAAGAACGGCGCAATACTATATTGTAGTGATATGTTGCGTTTTTTTTTTGTTGAGAACGGCGCAATACTATACATGTATTGTAGTGTCCATTGGACAAGTTTATGTCCATTGGAAAAGGCAGTGTGCAATGCAATGGTCCATTGGAAAATGTCCATTGGACAACGCAGTGTCCAATGGTCCATTGGATCCATTGGACAATCGGACTATTGCGGCTGAGACTATTCCCTGCATGAGGTGTATTAATGACATACTATCCTGGACATGGGGGTCCATTGCAAAAATGTGTTTATTATGTCCATTGGAAAAGGCAGTGTGCAATGGTCCATTGGAAAATGTCCATTGGACAACGCAGTGTCCAATGGTCCATTGGATCCATTGGATCCATTGGACAACGCAGTGTCCAATGGTCCATTGGATCCATTGGATCCATTGGACAATCGGAGTCTGGCGGCTGAGACTATTCCCTGCATGAGGTGTATTAATGACATACTATCCTCGACATGGGGTCTGGAAAATACATTGTCCATTGGATCCATTGGACAAGTTTATGTCCATTGGAAAAGGCTATTGTCCATTGGATCCATTGGGCAAGTTTATGTCCATTGGGAAAGGTAGTGTGCAATGGTCCATTGGAAAATGTCCATTGGAAAACGCAGTTTCCAATGGTCCATTGGATCCATTGGACATGTCATATTTCCAATGGAAATGTGATTTGTCCATTGCACCTTCTATCCATTGGACAAATCACATTTCCAATGGAAATGTGATTTGTCCATTGGACCTTGTGTATAGGTATTGGACATGTATGGGACTGAATTCGGGTCAGTTGTAGTGTTTTTACTATAGAACATTTATAGAACATACTATAGAACCGTTCACGCCGGCCTAATCTCAGGTACTTGCCCGCTAGACCGAACTGAAGCACTTTCACCTCTCAAACTCAATACGTTGTGTTATTTGAGATTGGTGTCAAATCCATAAAAAATAATGATTCTCCGCCAGTCACGAGCTGTAAGGCAATTGAGACAAATCTTGGAGTAACAGCAAAACTAAGCCTATATAGTTTCAAGGCTGGCCTCATGTAAACAAAAACCGAAATGCAAAATTCAGGCCGGTCCGAGTTCAGGCCGGCCTCATGTAAACACCCCCTATGGTATACTCCTTATCTCCATTCACCACCTGCCCCAGATAAGACCCTGTGGTAGCAAGCCACTGTCTGTGTCTTGTACTGTACTGGTCAGGAAACCTTGATAATGATGATAATACAGTCACTACATATACCATCCACATACTGTATCTAAGACACCTGATATATGCTCTAAAAATAGTGATGAAATAATTTACATGTATCTCTTGTAGTTAAAAAATAGTTTGCAAACGAAGGCTGCTAAAAAAATAGTTTGCAGAGGTACAAGTACTGAAAAAAATTGTTTGTCTTGAAAAAATGTTCATCCGCACCCCCCTCCAGAAAAATAATGGTTCGTCCTTTATAGCCAGAAGGGCGTTCTAGGACGCCCTACAACGAAAAATGGACGCCTTTGTTTGCCTTTGGACGCTCAAAATTCTGGGGAGAAAGGAAATTATTCTCAATGATTTGCCTAAAATATATAAATACTGTATATTTGAAAAGAAATAGCTTTAATTTTCAATATTATCAGACATTTTGACCACTTTGACGGTGTACCTAGTTGAGTGAAAATGTCCTAGTTGAATGAAGAAGCATGGCAGCACCACCGGCACGAACTCGCAAGCCAGATGTTCGAAAAATCTTGAATGGATCTGACGATCTTTAGTACGCTACACACTCTCAGATGGTGACTTGAAGTAAACTTCTACTGTAATTAATAATCCACTGCATAGATTATTAATTTTTTCTCTTGACGATGTAAGTTGAACTGTTGAATTACAAATTTGTAAGGATAAATATATGAATAGAATCTACACTGCGTCTTACGGAAATATGATTCCTTTTATTGCTTCATTATACATGGGATAATATAATCATATTTGGACCAAAATAAGTGTTTAAAATGATGAGATACACTGTTAAAATATGATTCAGAAGACTGTGATATTTTGCTCGAAAGTGTCCTCAAAATGCAGGAAATGCCATTTTAACGACCCAAAATTCAAACACTTTCCGGGGGCATCCCCCAGACCCCCTATAGAAGTGCGTCGTCACGTTTGCCTGATGTTCCCAAATTGGATACCCTATTTCACAGACCTCTCAACTTCGAAATTGGTGACGGAGTGAGATTTGGGACGACACCCACCTAGGGGGTCCGTAGGCATATCCCCCCGGAAAATACTTCAATCTCAAATGTCTGAAATGAAACCTAGCAACAGCTCCATACGAAACCAGTTCTGTTGCTGATGTGAATGATTTTGGCGTCTGTCTTCTCTGGAACTGGACTTCATCGTAATTTAATAATAATAATAATAATATTTAATATTTATATTGCGCAAATCAAATGCGCATTACAATACATAGAATAGTAATAATAGTAATACCAACAAAAGAGAACTACAATTTAAAATTATGTACATGCATAATAATCCATCATATTTACTAAATAGTTCTGCAGAATAAAAATGTCTTAACCTTACTTTTAAAAGTTGTAATGTTATCTAGTTCTCTTAGTTTTGTCGGAAGAGAATTCCAAAGTTTAGGAGCTGCAAACATAAAAGCACGATCACCAAGTGTCTTCTTAGATTTACAAGGAGTAGCTAAAATTAATCCATCACTATTGCGGCGTAGATTGTAAACAGATGGTTTACTTATACTTAATAAATCACACAAATATTCCGGAGCCATTCCATATACAATTTTGAACGTAATCAGTAACCACTTAAATTCAATGCGCGCACGCACAGGTAGCCAGTGTAATTCATGCAGCAAAAGTGTTATGTGACAGAATTTTGTGGCGAAAAAAACTAGTCGTGCAGAGACATTCATTACTCTCTGTAGCTTATGCACTTGGCATTCAGGTAAGCCATAAAGCCGGCTATTGCAGTAATCAAGTCTGCTAGTTATAAATGCATGTATAAGTGTTTCGGTACTTTCTCTATTTAAATATTTCCTAATACGCCTTATGTTGTAAAGGTAGAAGAATGCACTGCTACAAGTCTTCGTAATATGGGTGTTCATATCTAGACAAGAGTCAAACCATGCTCCAAGATTACGCACTGTAGAAACTGTGTTAATATCCTCCTCGCGCCAACCTTGATAACATTGACTGAGATTTTCGCTGTTGTTGCCGTGTCCCGATGAGCAAAACTTCCGTTTTGTCGTCATTGAGTAGCAGCTTATCTTCAGTCATCCAACTTCTGATCGCTTTTACACATTTTTCCATGTCAGCGACGGCTTCAACTTGGCTCATCTCGGAGTTGAGAGAGAAGGAAAGATACTATTGTGTATCGTCAGCGTATGTGTGTACGTCCCGCAGATGGTCCTTGACAATATCAAACAGCTTACTAGCGTAGATAGAAAATAATAGTGGACCAAGACAGGAGCCTTGTGGCACGCCGCAGTTCAGATCAAACGCCCTGGAGGTGGTACCATTAATAGAAACCCTCTGAGATCTGCCATGTACAGTGTAAGTAGGACTTGAACCAAGTAAGGGCCATGCCGCTGACTCCGAACGATGTTGAAAGTCTTTGGAGAAGTATATCGTGGTCTACGGTGTCGAAAGCAGCGCTGAGATCCAATAACACGAGCAAAGTCACGTGACCTTTATTCATATTCATCAGTAGGTCGTTTTTTACTTTAAGTAGTGCAGTTTCAGTGCTGTGGTGTTTACGGTAGGCAGATTGTAGACCTGGGAATAGATTATTGACCACCATATGATCGTGCATCTGATTCGCAACAGCGCGCTCAGTTAATTTGGACACAAACTGTAAGCAATTAATTGGGCGAAAGTTCTTGAATATAAGGTCAAGACCAGATTTCTTTAGCAGTGGGTTAACAAGCGCCGATTTCCAGTCAGTCGCAAAATAGCCCACTTGTAAGGATAGGTTCACCATTCGAGTTATCACTGAATGAATGAATGAAAAACCTTTATTTCATCAGGGTAATCCTTTCAGTGCTACAGTAAGCACTGTTATCAACAGGAGCCCTGAATAAAGTTAGTAATTACAAAAGATGCTATTCTATTAAAAAAACAAACAAAAAAAACAACAAACTAATATACAATTTACATATCATCTATGAACAACAATAATTTAAAATTACATAACATCACAATTACGCCTAAAATTATAAAAAACAGTACAGCCATTATAAAAACATGATTTTTTAGCAGCTTCTGTTCTAAATTTGGTTAAATGTAATAAATTACTTTGTCTGGTTGACCTAGCGTTTATCTCTCTATTATAAATAAAATAATTATGTAAAAACTGAGGTGACTTTTTCTCCAAGCACATATTAACTAATTTAAAAATATGTTTATTTCGCCTGTTAAGTTGTCCCATTTGAGGTTGGCAAGGGCTGGAGCACTACGAGTGCTTTTCATAACAATTCTACCAGCCCGATTCTGTAGGCGCTCTAATCGATCGATGTCACCTTTGTTGCAACAGGCCCAAACCGAATCACAATAATCCAGGATTGGTAGTATAAATGTTTTATAGATCAAATTGGCTGCGTTTGCTGTAAGATCCTTCCTTGTTCTACGAAGCAATCCTAACCTCTTCCCGACCTTCGAAGTAATATAGCTTACATGTGATTTCCAAGTAAGGCTATCGTCAAGGACTACACCTAGATATTTGTACTCCATCACTCGCTTTAGTTGGTAATGTCCAATTGTAACTCGGAGATTTGCGACTCGTGCTAACTTAGCACCCGTTCCAAAGAGAACAACACTGGTAGTAATACTTCAAGACACACTGGTAGTAACGATGATGGTATGGGGTCGAGAGCGCAATATTTATTTTTGGAACAATCAATCAATTCCATTACTGCCTACTCAGATTGGCTCTTAAAGCCAGCCAAAACGATGTCATTCCTACAAGGGGCATCTGCAGGTGTAGATGGTGAGCTGCTACCGGTGGTGATGTCATAAAATGTTGATCTGATGGCGTCGATCTTCTGGACAAATAATTCACCCAACTGATTTGCTAGGAGTCAGTGTGACGAGGGAGGGCTTTGTCAGTATGCAGGTTTAGCAAGTCCTTGCTGGCTCTAAACAACTTCCTCTGATCAGATCGATTCTCTTCAACAAACTGAGTAAAATATTGCTTGCGTGCCTCATTCATCAATAACAGCACCTGATTCCTTTTAGATTTAAACTGGAAGAGGTCCGTCTGCAGCTTGGAGGTTCTCCATTTCCTTTCTGACTTTCTCCTTTCGCGCTTAGCTTGCCGAATCTCATGCGGGACTGTAAGGGAGCATGCTTATCAAGTAATGCTTCCATGGTGTTATTATAACAACAAACCAAAGCGTCAAGATTGTCAGGAGGATCTTGGCAGAGGGTGCAACTACGTATGTCATCTATAAATCGCTCGGTATCGATCGACTTTATTTTCCTGAACTGCACTTGCTTAACAACAGTTTGTGGCCTGGGAGCATTTAATAGGCAGCGGACAACCATATGATCGGAGAACATCCTGGTAGCACAAGGTGATGTGGCTAGCAGATCATCCGTCTGACGTGTAATGATTAAGTCCAGCGTGTGACCGAGTTCGTGCGTTGGCTCACGCACATGTTGTCGTAGAGCCGTACATTCTAGCGTGAGAGTGAAACCGAATGCGTGAGAGTTGAGAGGTCTGATTTCAGAATCCTGGCTATAAGCCTGCTGCTAAGTTCTCAAACGAACTGGATATCGTATAAAAAAGAGAAATATCGAGAACTGCAATATGTACTGTAGAAAAAACTTAAGTAAAAGTACTTAAAATAACGTCCTCAATGGAAGTACTGTATATAAGTACACTCTTACTTAAGTATTTTTCGACATATTGAAGTTCTCTCATTTCTCTTTGTTATACTATTTCTAGTATAGTACATTGTACATATGCGGGTACCTGATTAGACTGTTTAGGCTGTATAGATTAAAGTATTTTGAATGGCTGCGGGACATATACTATAAGTATGTACATGCACAGTAAAGGTACATGTAACAGATACTGTAGTAACAGATTTTATAAAATAACATGTATGCTACGCA
This sequence comes from Chrysogorgia sp. JL179-B06, assembly GCA_035772405.1. Lineage (NCBI taxonomy): Eukaryota > Metazoa > Cnidaria > Anthozoa > Scleralcyonacea > Chrysogorgiidae > Chrysogorgia > Chrysogorgia sp. JL179-B06. Next base: position 1,028,105 of record JAYKKM010000120.1, read on the forward strand.
AGCTCTGATTGGTCAATACCCATGTTTGGATCAGGACATCCAAACACGGAAATTTCCCGCCAAAATTTTACTCAAGTTTGTGTTGCTCGTTCGTTCGTATTATTTTATAAAAGAAATACCTGATGCTTTTTCCGTGTTTGGATAGCCTGATCCAAACACTTGGGATGTTGCTCGACTTTCGAAAAGCTAAAAAACACTCGTGTTTCTTTACGCTTTTCTCTAGTCTCGCAACATCCCGCGTGTTTGGATCAGGCCATCCAAACACGGAAACCATTAGGTATTTCTTTAATACATGTATATTAAACATATATGTTAGTGCTAAACATATATGTTAGTGCAGCTTTTAAACAACAGGCCCTTGTCTATGGTATTATTTGGAGTCTGAGTCCATTTGTTAACACAAAGTTGCAGATACAAACTGTAATGTAGCCACAGTGGTAAGCTTTTCAACTATATATTTATTTAAGCCTCCATAAAAATCCATCAAGAGTACAGTAGACCAGTGGCAATAAAGCCAGTGCAAAATTTAATGTAGTAAAATTGCAGTTTAGCGATGAAAATGTTCTGTTCCCTTTATGCTGCAGGACTGTGATCAGCATCTAACTTCTCTTAATAATATCAATGGCACATAGGTAATGAGAATAAAGGAAATGATCACCAAAGACAAACTCAGACATCAGTACTGTACATGTATCAAAACAACTTCTCCCAACTAGTACAAGAAATGCTTAGGACCATGCAATAAGGAGAATTTATATGTTACTTGATACTGGAGTTTAAAGGATAAGTCAGCAAAAGATTTCTTATTATTGAAAGTATATAATTTTTACAGCACTGATTCTGGAAAATAAAATCCACCAGGGTTCTAATTAATGGTGTGCAATGTGCAATTTGCACATCGTTTTCGCCCAAATAGTAAAAGTTGCACATCACTTTTCAAAACGATGTGCAGAAAAAAATCAGTATTGAACACAAACAAATAGCTCTATACAAACTATAAGTTATGTTAACAGTCCTATTTCCCAAAGTGGAAAAATTGTGTGTATTTCCCACAGCCACGCAAAAATTGCTATTAAAATTGTAAAGAAAAGCCATAATCGATTGACGATTGTTGTCATTGACGATTGATTTTTTCGGCGTGTCTGCTCTAAATAGCCTGTGTACAACCTGAATATACACCTGTAATAATTAAGTAATTACAGGTGTATATTCAGGCTGTACACAGGCTAGCTCTAAAGTGCCCTGAGAAGGAATCACTTTCACGCACAAGCACGCACAAAATGGCGGCCGAAATTTGATCTCTGTCACGCATTTTAGTGATTTTATAAACTTTCCAATCTCTTAAACCAACAGGGGCAATGGCAACCGAAAATATCACACACCAAGCCCAGAATTCCTTTAGGCATTCAATTTCTTGCAAACCATTATTTTGCTTACATGTATATTGAGAGGGCCCACCTGGACGTCATGTTTTCGGGGAAGAATGCACATCGTTTTTATTCAATTAATTCGAACCCTGAAAAAATATGGTGACTAGCTGGTACATTTAACCACAATTCCTTGAGCGCAGTAATTAACAATGAATCTCACAGAAATAACAGAAGATTGAGTGGTAAGATGGATTGGTAAGATAAGAAGGAAGCTTTTACTTATTTAATTCATGTTAACCAGTTAAATCATAAAGTAAATGGTTTGAACCAAGAGTATCATTAGATGTCATATGTGTGAATTTGATCATCCAGGTGACTGACATTTCGACGGCCTCAGCGGCGGTCATCTTCAGAGTCAAGTAAAGCGTGTTTGTCAGACTTTGCCTATACTGTATACTGTACAGTATATATATACGTCTGGTTCATTACATCATCGTTTCTTTGTGTCATACTGGTACACAAAGCAACAACCATCAAGACTTTGGGCTCTTATTTCGTGTAACGGACACAGAAATTTACATGGGTAAAATGTTAGTTAGCACGGTATAGAACTGGCTCGTTATTTAAAAAATCCCGTTTATTTTATGTACAGGTAGGAAAGGGTTAATTCACGAATTGGACAATTCTAGGACAAAAATAAACAGGGATTTTTTAAAGAACGAGGCAGTTCTATACAGTGCTAAATTTCTGTGTCTGGTACACAAGGTACATACTGTAGTGTACAGTAAGAGCCAGACTTTGACAAGACTCACCCGAAACTCTGTGCAATCAAAACGACTATCTTCAGCACACGTTTCGCAAAACAATTACAATATACTAACGTTATTGAATGGAACAACTACAAATATCAATGAGACCAACAGCAGTACAACCGTAACAGCAACAACAATACCATACATTAAAGGTCTGTCAGAAACAATTGCCTGTAATTTACGACCTTACAACATACAGGTACGTGTAGTAGCACACAAATTTCTATGACTATTAATCTAGGGCTAACTGCCGGTGAAATTTTGGGATTCATTATTTTATTGTAACCATTCACGGCATTTAATTGTCTCAGTTTCAGACAATTAAAAAGAATCCTTAAAAGCATGGGTTGCAGGAGACAACACAATCTAACCTGCAACACAGCCAAAAAAAGTGACAGGATCATGTCCCTTCTGGCCACCATATAACCTGTCCAACATACATGTACCTCTCAACAGTCCCTTAATTAATCCTGAAAAAATGAGTCAAAAAATACTTACTGCTAGAGATCCAGCTTCAACAATATCACCTGGATGTTTCTGGATTTTCTCAATGTGATGTAAAGAGTTGCAATGATAGGAAGAGAACACTTCTTCACTAAAAATAGTTATATAAAAATACAGTATGTGCTGTATTAGAATACCTTAAATGGGGTACTTTCTAGATTAATTAGAAAGTTGTTATTAAAACAAAGCCTAACCCTAACCAAGTAAGCATGTTATACAGTTTTTAGTACACCATTTTAGTTTTATAAAATTTGTGCTCTTCGTAGGCAGTGTAGGAATACAAATTGAAAACTCTAAAAGTTTGTGTACTGCCAAAACAGTGTGACTACTGTAGAAGGACTATTAATGTACATTTCGAGTAAAGGTCATTTTTCCTCAGAGAGTCAGAAACTCAGAGCGAAACATAAAAGGGAATATTATATACAATTTATATGTCAGACATACTGTATAGTTAGGTGCTACTCTGGCTTAAAAAGTTTTTGAACGTAATTTATAAAAAGTTACTGTCCATGACCCAACGTTTTGACAGTCCAAGTGTGTGTAGTGTCTGCATTAAGGGGTGATCATTGTAAGGTTAGATGACACAGCATGGAAAATAACCATTGCAATAGCAATATAGAACATATTGACCAAATAATTGTTTCAATATTATTTACTTTCTTGCCTCAGCTTGATAAAGTTATATACTTATCTTCTGATAACATTTTTGGGGTGACACAATTTGGGTTGCATAATTCTGGTGTAAAAATATTCTAAAATAAATATCGGTACACCGATTCCACTATGCAACACACACACAACTTAAATTTGCTTCCTACGCAGCTGTTATTTAATATAAGATTTTTTACATGTTATTAATTTTAATGTTTAGTAAGGCCGTTATAGAGGTATCAGTTTACTGTCACCCGCCCGCATGGTTAGTCAGTATCCACATGGAATTTTCATTATATAATGTACTGTATTTAAGCACTCAAAATAACATGGGGTGAGATCAGCGGTCACTGAACCCCGATTTTCATGAATGACTTCCCAAAAACATTTACGACAGATCAGCACGACTATAGTCAAATTTGTTCTACAAGTGAACTAATTTCCTTTTACCTGGACCCATTCTCATTGCAGAACTCTTTTAATTTTCTTGTACAATGAGATAAATAGATTTATTTTGATGTTCTTGGCAATTCAAGCCATCAACTAAACCCATTGAACTGTTCTGCCGTTTGTGTCAGCACATCTGCTGTACCATTTTCTACTCAATATTGGTGCCTTAAATGCATTTAGGTTTAGCAGGATTTTTTTCTATCTGGATCACATGCTCAGTCAATAAGGTATTTACAGACTTTAACTTTCAAGATGTTCACATCATTTGTACACTAAAGCCATTGTCTACAATTTCTTGTGACTTTAGTTTAAAGTGTACAAAGTTGTACATGCTGCTCTGCATTATCTGCCTGGATTCATACGGGTTGACTTCCCTTTAACCATATATCGATATATCAAAATGGCTGCAGCAGAAGTCAAATGTTTATGACTTTACATACTGATATAAAGATGAGAAAAGAAGACTTGTTTTCAATACACAAATTAAGAAAAAATGGTTGACCGCCTACAGTAACTTTATATCTGACCCCCCAATTTCACATCTGACCACCATTTATGCCAACAATATCACCCAAAATTTTGTATGCCAGTCAGGGGGTTGTACAATTTTCAAAAAAACATTTTGTGCCAGTCAGGGGGGTTTGGGAGTGAAAACCCAAAACCAAATATAGATGCAATGCATGCTGCTATAAGGCTATTTAGTTGATGAAATTGTATTTAATTTGCTATTTAAGAGTTTGTTCAGTGCTGCCAAATAAACAGATTGCCACTTTTCTCAACGTCCTTTGGGCTTTGAAACACAAGTCTCCACTTCAATATCTGATTCTTATTGAATATTGTCCAGATCTGAGTCAGACCAAACATGTTTGAGCTTCACAACATCTCACAGACTCTCACATTTATAAGACTCGCAGTTCTCATTCTCACAGACAGTTGACTTGAGGCGAGTCAGTTGACATTTAACACTTGACAGTTGAGCGAGTTGACCGGTAGCAGCGGTCCCGCATGCGTAGTCAACGTTGATAATGGGATGCATTTCTGGTGTGAGGCTGATGATAGCATGAAACTAAAGTATGTTACCCATTTAGTACGCCACACTGTTCACTAAAACCAATTACGCCACGCCAAGTCATTTTCACTGAAAACTTTACGCTAACCTTGTTATTAGTTTTACACTAACCTTGATGTAATCAACGGAAATTCTACGCCGAATATCTTCGGCGTAACATACAAACTGACTGCGGGGACCTTGCCAACATTATTTTGAGTCGGCTATTATTTCATTATTTTCATTATCTGTCTATCTATCTATTTTTTTCATTATCTTAAATTTTGAAGAATTGTTTGTACTTTTGCAATGATGCCATGATGTGAATGATTCGGCACCTCAGATAGCCTCAAAAGGATCAGTGTCAGTCAATCACATCGCTTCACGAATCCAGAAATCATATGTTGAAAAAAACGTCAGATATATTGGGGAGCAGTAGGTAGCCCCCTGGCCCCCTCTCCCCTGCCCTAGGCTTAGCCGATTGAGAGTTCGAGTTGATACAACAACTGGATTCTGCAATTAGAGCGTAATCCTGTCGCCTGTATTCCAGTCTGAGTAATTAGCACGAATCAGAAATTGGGTGATTCTACAAATTTAGTTTCTTTTATTACGATAATAATAATAAAACAAATTACAATACCAACCTTAATGTCTCAGAGACACCATGCGCCATTTTGTTCATTTCTTCGTGTTCTTCGGAAGGGACCACAATTCGATTGATTGAGACGCGATTAACATCGCGCTGGCGATTTTGCATTTGCTCAGCCATTACAGTCGCCATTGTAAAGAACAAACAAGATATATACAGCTAGAATCAATAGACATATTTTCACTGAGCCTTTGCGTTTCCCTAGCTAAACTCAAATATTTAGTAGGATCCAGTCTCCAGGTCACTTCGGGACGGCGGGTTTGAACTATTTCCGAAGCCGACTTTCCGAAGCGGTCGATTCCCGACCATTCGACGACGAACTCGTTGCCACAGCCCGCGTTCCTTTTGGTCGCGGGCTATGGGAGGCTCTTTTAAAAGAATTGGATATTGAAGGCCACATGAAAAAAATTACTTGAAAATTACTAGCCTCCTCCGCAGGCAACTCTGTGGCTTCTTTTTTCCGAGTCAAATCGTTTCCAAGGCTGAAGTATAGGGATTGTGTAGGGATTGATTGATTGACGAAGAGGGGCCAAAACAGCGTTGGAAGCTATTTGACTCGGGAAAAAGAAGCCACAGAGTTGCCTGCGGACGAGGCTATCATTTTGTATATAAAATAATAAATGTTCCGCCCGACCGAAAATCTAAAGAAAGTTAATTTTTTTATATTTTATATTCGATTTTTGATATTCCAAGTCGAGAATTACTGCAATTTCTGCAGGCGAACAGCCGAATTTTACAGCACTATCAAACTGTTCTTAATATATGAAAAGTTACTTTTCACTGATCTGACGATTATTTATTCGTAAATCTGATACAGGATATTTTTGGTATTTATATTTTTTGTAAAATATTCTTTAAATCCAAATCGAGGGAAATTTAAAGATCCCTTTGGATTAACACATGGAAGAGGAGTTAAAAGAATATCTAAACTGGCTTTTAATTTGAAAGTTTCAACTTTTGCCGTTTGGGCTGTACTGTGTAACTTCAAGATAAGAATATTTCGGAAAACAAGGAAATATAAAAACACCTCCCGCTCCAATTTCAAAATTTTCAGGAATATTTTTTATATTTTGATATAAAATATAAAATATATACCGACTGCCGCCCCGACGTTTTCAAAATCTAGTGATGAGAATCAAGTAATTTATTTTAGGTGGCCTAAAATATGAAAAAGAAAAATCAGAGTACTTTTGAGAGTACTTTTGTATTTCCATAGTCGATGGAAATACGTAATTAGTTCTGTTACTCATTCGACATATTATGCCAAGGAGAAATAAGAAAACTTTTATGTGTCCAAAACTTCAATATGTCGCACCAATTTTATTTTTGTCTCATTATTTATGGTCCGGGTGGGGCCGAAGAGAAATAGATTTGGTGCTGCAAAAATGTTTTACCCAACCAAATTAAGGGCCTGTTATATGATCCCGGTACACCGGGACGTCCCGGTATACCGGGATCTCGGTTTGTATATAATTTACTGTTATTTTCGCAGTTGCGTTTATATGGAGACCGGGACATCCCGCCTGACCGGGATCCCGGTTGAAGCACGGTACCGAGATCCCGGTACACCGGGACAGATTTTTTCCATATAAACGCAACATCCCGGTACACCGGGAAGTGAATTGAAATTTAAAACGTCGTCTGACCAGGTAAAATATCCAAAAAGTGGCAAAATGAAAAAAAACATTCGTTGGGATGCTTTTTATGCGAATAAAATTAGTTTTTGTTTCATTGAGAAATTATTATCAATTATTATCAACATTTTCACGCATCCCTGTCACCCGGGACAGCCCGGTATACCGGGGATCATATAAACAGGCCCTCTGTTTTAAATTTAACCGTCCCAACCATATATGGGTAAAGAAAATCATTTTTACCCAACCCAACAATAAAAAGTTAGATAAAGCCCAATTCCCGGCATATCGTCGATACAAGTTTTAATAACAAACCCAAAATAGATATACAGTCAGATCCTACTGTAACTTTCAGATTATTATCTCCCTGTAGCATGCAGGAATCCAAGGAAAACAGGAGAGGAATACAATAATAGAAGCTAATTTTAAAGAGATTCCAATTTTTAATGATGAACTTTTAATTTGTTATGTAAATGTACCGTATTTCCTCTAAAAACGCCCCCGGCGTTTATTAAATTTTGAAACATTATTAGAGGGAGGCGTTTATTAAACAATACGTTATTGACCGAGCGCGAGGTCCGGATAACGATATTGGTCGATTTATTTTTCGTTTTTACTCTTAATATTGGAGCAGATGAGAGAAATAGCCTCGTATTGAAAGTAACTGGCAAACGAAAACGAGAATTAAGTGTGACTGGTTGTTCCCGTATTATTCCGCATTGCTCGCACGACAAAGAAATCGACAGCAATAACTCTTCACGAAGAGATGGAGAAAAGAAAAGATGCATTTTGAGTTAAAATATAAACTCAAGAAGGAAGAAACTAAAAAGATTCCTTTTTTTGTTCCATTGTTGCCACATAATAATAAATAAATCTGTCAATTTTAGCATCCTTTTTCTTGCACTTTCTGTAATTTTTGAGGGAGGCGTTTATTGGCATTCTTGTATGAAAAGGGGAGGCGTTTATTAGAGGGAGGCGTTTATTTGAGGCTGGGCGTTTATTAGAGGAAATACGGTAGTCATGAAAAATTTGCTACCCAACCCTTCAGAGAAGTGATTTTCTTTTACCCAACCATTTAGGTCTTAGAATTTTCAGTTACCCAACCATTTTCTCTTCGGCCCCCACCCCGGCCATAAATAATCACCGGTCCCTTATTGATTTAATATCATATTTCTATATTCAGTACAGTGGAACAAGGCTCACCGCGAGTCGTGTTGTGTTTCGTAGGCAGTGTATGTAAAAATATAAATCGTGATTTTAGAAATGTTTTCCCTACATTTTTTGGAAGCCCACCTAATATTCCCAGAGAATTTACCCTGCCCCCCCCCCTCCTAATGTGATACCATCCATGCAAAGGTAAATTTTTGTGACCCCTACTCTAATGTTGACCAGACTTCCTCTAAAATGAGTGATAAGCTAGTGTACAGTCATTTTGCATCTGAGTATTTTACACGTCAGTATTTCCATCATTTATAACTAAACATTATTTTCACAAACAGAAACCCTTCACAAAAAATTAAAAAAGTACCATTAATGATAATTGCATGGTTTCCAATAATGCAAATAATCTTCCCATACTTTATACAAAAATGACTGTACTCAATTTTATTATCTTGCAATGTCTTTTCATGTTTAAAGGCATTGCATGGATAATGTATATTCATCTCTCATTTTTTCAAGATGGCCAGAAATGAACTAAACAACAATGCACAATTTCAGCTCTAATAATGTGTCTTCATGTTGACCTTGAGTGAAGTGTATGACTATTTTTAATTATGTGGTCAAAATGCATGGCCAGCTACAACCATAGTTTTACATCAGGTGGCTTGACGATTGTAGAAAGAATGTCTGAAACTTTTTTGCTGACCCCCCCCCCCGCTTTTTTTACACACTGTTTTATTGTTTGGGTGATTTTCGAAATCACCCCTAAAAATTATTGTTGAAAAATTATGCCCCCTTCCTCAAAATTGCCGTAGCTCCCCCCCCCCCCCCCACCCCTATAGGTAAATTATGAACGCTCCCTAAACAGTAACAGCTTTGCAATAAATTTGCAACCAGCGACTTCGCGGCCATTGCACGTAAGCAACGGTTGCAAAGTTGTAGGCAAATTCCAACTTTGCAAATGTGCAAAATTGGGCAAACGTGTCCAAAGTTGATCTTTGCAACAATTTTGTTATTAGATTTGCAAATGTGCAAATCAATTTTTTCGTCCCGTGGTTGGTGTAGACCTCCTACACTGGCTACACAGTACACATCATTTCGACATAGTGTTGTTTGCCAAATCAACTATAACTATTTTATATTATATTATAATATTATATTATTATATTATATTATTATATTATATCCCTCTGTTTGGATTTACTATTATATAAATCTATGACATAGATTTATATAATTATAATACATTATATAAAGTTACGACAAAATCTGTTTTAAATACACTGTAAACTATTAAATGAAATATACTATATATATATATATATATAAGATAAAACTGTTCACGATCTATCGTAGAGTGCTCGATACCATATGAGGTAGAGTTGCCTGAAGATCGCATCCAGCGTGAAACTCCGAGTAGCAAACAAACATTTAAGCGACATTTTCATATTTATATATATATACTGGTATATATATATATATATATATATATATATATATATATATATAGCAAAGTGAAAAGGTGGTAAACTGCCAAGAATTTAGTGACGAGATACTGACGTTTCGAGCGGAGCCCTTCATCAGAGTAAGACGAGATGAAATGAAATAAATGGGGCTTATATATATGCCAAAAGGGTGTCACAAGTAGAAAGTAGCCAATCAAATGCACGGGAGATAAACAAACTGATAATTAATGAGATAATTAATGAGATAATTAATGAGATAATTAATGAAATACCTCGGCACCAGCGGGAACATTTTCTTGCGGCCGTTCCCGCTGTAACACATGCGCTTTTCTCAATCCCACTACAGTTATTACTGCCCCCAAATTCGACCACACAATCCGTCATGCTTTTTCATGCACGTCCACCAACATAATTTATTGCATTTCATGCGATAAATGCCCTAAAATCTAGATCGGTGAAACTGGGCGACGTCTTTCAGACAGGTTTGCTGAACATCTTCGTTCCGTGAGGATCAATGATGGTGACAAACCTGTAGCCCGCCATTTCAACAGCTCCAACCATTTGGTTTCAGACATGAAAGTCTGTGCCATCCTTCCCATCTCCGGTGGCAACGATAACCGCAAGCGGCAAGAGAAGCGTCTCATTTTTAAACTTGGCACCACACATCCTCTTGGTCTAAACGAACGTTTTTCTTTTATTTAATTTCCTACAAGTTTTTGGTTATTTTAGTTTGCTTGGAACCTTTATTATTATTAATTTTTTATTATTCGCGTATGCATTTTCATTCCTTTTCAAGTTTTTGTTTCTTATGCTAATATTATCGCCTAATCCCTTGAATATTGGACCTGTCATTTCTCCCGCCCCCTCAGTCTGCTTGCTGATCGACTGTTAAAAATAGCAAATGATCTAACGTTTCCCATCTCATTAATTATCAGTTTGTTTATCTCCCGTGCATTTGATTGGCTACTTTCTACTTGTGACACCCTTTTGGCATATATATAAGCCCCATTTATTTCATTTCATCTCGTCTTACTCTGATGAAGGGCTCCGCTCGAAACGTCAGTATCTCGTCACTAAATTCTTGGCAGTTTACCACCTTTTCACTTTGCTATATATTCAAAACACTGTCTACGCAGCACTCTACTTTTATATATATATATATATATATATATATAAATAAGATAAAACTGTTCACGATCTATCGTGGAGTGCTCGATACCATATGAGGTAGAGCTTAATATAGGAAAATTTCCTATATATATATATATATATATATATATATATATATATATATATATACAAGTCCACAGTTACCATAAAGCCATTATGGTGATAGCCGGTAGGGCACATTGTATACTTTCATGTATATATATATATATATATATATTTATATATATATAGTATACATATATATATATATATATATATATATATATATATATATATATATATATATATATATATATATATATATATATATATATATATATATATATATATATATATATATATATATATATATTTATATATAGATTGCCATGCGTGAAACTGACAGTTGCGGCTTTTATCATTTTGAGGTAAGACCACTTTCACTCTATATATATATATATATATATATATATATATATATATATATATATATATATATATATATATATATATATATATATATATATATAATATATATATAATATATATATATATATATATATATATATATATATATAGGAAATTTATATATATGTCAAATTAGTCTTTGTCTCTTCACACATGAAGAATAAATTTTATTATTTTATACAGTTCTACTATTTTAGTTTTAATCACAAACAGCTTTATTCTTTAGTTTATGTTTAGTTTCAGTACTCAGAGGTAAAAGTAATTTTAGTCCTGTTTAGCTCTAGTCCTTCATATTGAATATAAAATTTTTTTAGTTACTGTTTAGTTGTAATATTTATTATTAAAATTACTTTACTTTTAGTGAAGTTTTAGTTTTAGTTTATAACTAATTGTTCCAGGCTAGACTAAAATAGTTGGCTAAAACAACACTATTTCAACATTTTTAGAGTTTTCAATTGTATGACTATAAATATAATGAATCTTTATTTACTAGGGTGGTCCTGTCGGTACTGTTAGTCCGTTACAATAAAATGAACTGAACTGATATCAATAACTATAAGAACCCCTTTAATTTGACATGCAGTAGGCGGTTTGTCACTTGTCAGTTATCAAACAACTTGACCAGGTAGTGAGCTAGTAGTTCCTGCTTCTGTTATTTCTGTTACAACTTGCTCGCTTTCCGAAGAATCTTTCGCTGCACGAAAAGCATGAAGCACTGCTTTGTTTTCCGGGATGACAGGCAATGCAGTACACGACTGCTCGATCTCCGTGCTCGCGATATCCATGTCATGTCCTCTCATCGTCATTAACGACAACGATCGTTTTCTGAAAACAGCTGGCGTTTCAATGACGAACGAACACTCGTCTGGGTTTATGGGCCGCACTCGGTTGCTGTGCAACCTTAACGTACGACGAAGCATTGCGCTGATCTCCCTTCGCACAGTTTTTAACGCGAAACGCGTAAATTATCGGACACCAAAGCACTGACGAGAGCGTCAATATCACCGAAACGGTCTGAACTTCACGGGCCACGAAGTCGTTTCGCCTTTGTACCGTTTCTATCAAAATACACACGGAGTACGGTATCCAGCACACGATGTTAGTGCCGACGTGCAATACAAACGTTTTCCAAGCTTTCGTGCGAGAATGTTCAGCGCGCGCGTTGACGCGCTGTTGTACTTGCGCTTGAATTATGTATTCACTCGGTGCAATGATGCTTCCCAAACTCAATCTTCCCCCGCGCACCTGTTTATGTACGGCGCTCAAGATGTAAAAATACGAACCAATGATGACGGATAAAGGCGCAAATATTGACACGGTGCAGAAGAACTTCGAGTAACCCCCGCTGCTGTATAACTGCCACAACACGGTACACGATAGTTTGGCATCTTGGTAGCCATACTTTCCCCATCCCAGCAGCGGAAGGACGGCGGTGAAGAACGAATACAACCAAATCATGACGATCATAGTGTAGGCTCTGGTAGAACTCATGAAAATTGGATGACGCAGTGGCTTGACTATGAAGTAATAACGATCGTAACTAACCGCTGCCAACGTGAGGAGTAAAGCGCACGACAATAAAATCAAAAGAAAGCCGTTCATTTGACACCAAGTGTGACGGAAAAGCCAGTCGCCGTGAATGCTCGTGGCGACAACAAAAGGCAACACGAAAACAGAGGTGAAGACGTTAATGATGGTCATATTGAATACAAACTTGTTACACGTCACGGACAATAAATCCCGGCTTCTCAGCGCAAACGTTGCGGCAACGAGTCCATTGCATATCAACGATGAAAGCATCAGAATTAACATAACCGACGATTGAATGGCTACTCCAGTTTGTGAAATGCCTTCTTCACTTTCACTGTCGTTGCTTGATGAATTCATCATTTGTTTTCGACGTTTTCCGTTACCAATTAAACACTCGACGCTATCCTTACAAATGAACTCCTAGAATTCAAACATTCTCCTCGTTCGAGCGTCGCCTCACACTTTATGGTCTGCATGTTGTCTCACTATTCCCTAGCTTGACATGTATCGTATTACAGATACCACATTCAAGCCGCCACCTGCACTTGGGTGGTCTTATCATAGTTTATCGGCCATACCCGATACATCTCAATGTACGACACTCGAGACGTCGTTCCATATACTGGCCTCTGTGTAGACAACGTGTGTAGACCGACCCGATTCTTCCCAAGGGCTCTATATATACGCTTGCTTGAAAGCTTTCAAACAATCTACGACGGTCGATCTATATATAGCAGGATAAGCGAAATTCTATTAAAGAACTTATTAAACCTACGGGATGAGTGATAGCCGCTTTATAGGTTTTTGGAGCGCGAGCCTTCACTTTCATGTCGCCGATATATCTCTGATTCAACACTCGAAATTTTCCTTCACCATATATCTTTAGAACATGTAGTTTAATCGAGTGAAATGCCAAATATTACCTTTAATATACCCAGAATCTTATCCCGGCATTAGGCTCTCGGCAGGCATATCACACATATCACAATTTATATATAATTTATAGTTTTTGATTTGGACTTTTCGTTTAGAAGATATCACTCTTTAAACATTGCTATTTATATCAAAAAGCCGCTAATTAGAAAGGCCTGGAACGAGCCACTAAGAGACGAATGTGTGTTTGGGGAACTTGTAAACACTGTATTAAACACGCTGCAAGTGATATTTTTCTTTCAAATTCGCTTCATTAGAACATCCATACACTGCGTATCTGTCTGGCATGAATGAATAGTTCAACATAAACGATAAATTTTATAGCATAATCTGGGAAACGAGGCCGGACTCATCTCTTAAATGACGTCACAACTTAGTTTCCAGACCAGAATTGGCAGAAATACGTTTTCGGTTTTTAATCGGAATTTGCTTACGTTTCTTAATTTGGATGCAAAATATCTTCTAAACGAAAAGTCCAAATCAAAAAATGTAAAATAACTTATGAATATCAGCTATTTTTTGATCCTCTATACAGATAACTAAAAAACAAAATGGCTGTATAGGCACTTTAAGCGGTTTCGGCGAAAGAACTTTACCCCAAGTCCATTTTCTTATGTTTGTTTGTACCATTTTCTCAAAGAGGACTTCAGGCAGAAAAACTCGTAGTACCAAAATTCCTGAAAACCTGTAAGAAACCCGCCAGGAATTCCCCGACGCAGGGGCTAAGGTCCCCGACAGGCGGGGCTAACAGGTACTGGTAATTTCTCTAGGATAGGGGCATGCATGCTCCCCAGGGGAATTTTTAATTTTCTAAGCCTCTGAAACGCTATTTTCTAACAATGAAAATCATGATTTTATAGTCAGTATTTCCTAAATTAAAAACGCACGCGCTGATTGGCTGAAAGCCGTGTTTCTATAACCTCGATCGGAAAACATGGATTTTTCCCGCCATTTTATAAAATGGACTGTAAGACGAACCTTTGCTCAGAAACAGCTAAAATGTCAATTACTCATGCCAGTACGATAGGGGTAACAGTTCTGTTTTCAGAAGTCTACAGTTATAGCTAACGTCAGATCTAAATGGTAATGACAGAATAAACTTAGTAGCACGGCGTTGGACTCTTTCGACGTTGAGAATTAGTGACACAGTTTGCGGAGACCAAACTTGTGAACAGTATGCAAAGTGACTTCTTACTAAAACTGTCTATATATTTTGTTCTTACGTGCGTGCGTTTTTCGTTTCTCAGTATTAAATGGGGTGATAACCTGGCTGCCTGGGGGCCCCCATTGAGGGTTGGGGCCCCCGGGTTCGCCCGGTCTGAGCCCACAGTAGTTACGCCACTGAGGGGGAATGGTTTATTTATTTATTTATTAACTTTACAACCAAGCAAGAAAGCAAAATAATTAATACAACGGTTAAAGATAAAAAAACAGACAAAAACAGTGCAGTCTTGAACATGGTTGAAGGTATAGTCAACAGGACATGTGTCCCATGTGAAGACTAACCTGACAAAAATTTACAGAATAGACATAAATTAAAGACAAGGACTAATTACACTAATAACATATGTTATAGGACAGATTAAGAACAGCAGCTTAAATTATATGAACGGCACTTAGAGCAGTACGTTTTCCAAGTGCGCATTCTGTTTACATCGAAAGAAGAGTCTAATTGAGAAGAGTAGTATATATAAAGTTGGTGCTTAAAAGAGAAAACAGACGTACTATTACGGATGATCGGAGATAGATTGTTCCAGAGAAAGACAATTCGATTAAAAAAGGAGTTCCTAAAAAGAGAGGTCCTGCAAGGATTGACTTGAAGCACATTGTCCTTGCTAGAACGGGTGCGAGACGAGAGGTGAGAAGAAAAGGTAACAAAAGAGGAGATGTCTAGATCGTAAAGGCCTTGTTTACATTTGAAAAAAAAGATGAGATCCTTTATTTCAAGCCAGTACGATATAGGTAGTAATTTCAGCTTTTTAAGACGCTCAGGATAAGACAAATCGTAGTCTTGTAGTATAAATTTGGTAGCTCGTCTTTGAACTCCCTCCAGGAACGCAAGATCACGTGACGAACCTTGAGGTGCCCAGATCTCACTAGCGTGAGACAAGTGAGATCGGACGAGAGCAAGATAGAGTAGCCGACGGCAGCGAGTATCAATTAATTTAGTGCAGTTCCTGCGAAGAAAGCCAAGCAAGCGGTTGGCTTTGGCAGTACAGCTGGCAATATGAGGGGACCTTGCTGACAACCACACCCAAGTCGACTTGATTAGAAACACTCTTGATTGGTTCATTGTTGAGGTAATAGGAATGAGTTGGAGGGTTTCGTTTGCGAGATACTCTGAGCAGGAGCGTCTTTGATGCATTGAATTTCAGTTGCCAGGACAGCGACCAGTTGTACATAGAGTCGAGATCAACCTGGAGCAGATCTCGTTCTGCTGATGACTGAATTGCGCGGTAACATTTACTATCATCAGCAAATAGTGCAACAGTACTGTTCCTGGTTACCCTTGGAAGATCATTTACATACAAAGTGAAAAGAAGAGGACCTATGACACTACCTTGTGGCACACCAGACGTAACGTTAAGGAAAGATGAATAAACTCCTTCGATAACGACACGCTGTTTACGATCACGAAGGTAATCGGCGAACCAGTTAAGAAGTGGACCGGCAATTCCATAATTTTTCAGTTTGGACAAGAGTTTGCTGTGAGACACAGAGTCGAAAGCTTTAGCGAAATCGAGATAAATAAGGTCGATTTCTTTACCGGAATCAAGAGCACTGCCGATGTCGTGAAACACTTTAAGCAGTTGAGTAACACATGACCTATTGCAGCGGAAGCCGTGTTGAAGGTCGTACAAAGAGTTTTTAATGAAAAAAGAAACCTGACTGAAAATCAAACGTTCAAATACTTTAGAGACTTGGGAGAGTAATGAAACAGGTCTGTAGTTGGTGACCTGATGAGCATCACCTTTCTTAGGTATTGGAACCACATTAGCAAATTTCCATTCAGAAGGAAATAAACCTTGTTGGAGAGACAATTGGAAGAGAACAGCCAAAGACGGGGCGATGACTTCAGAACAACGTTTTAAAAGGTAAGCTGGTATGCCATCAGGGCCAGTAGCCTTGGAGGGTGACAAATTGGATAACAACGACTGGACTTCGGATTCAGATACAATTATTGAGTCAAGAGAATTAATTGTTGACTTGGAGGGAGAAACAAGAGGTGAAGAACTAGTGTCGGAGTTAAAGACTGACGCAAAATAGTTATTAAAAGCATCAGCCTTTTCCTCTGCAGTGGATAGTTTAAGACCTCCTAACTTCATTACATCAGGTAGTGAAGATTTCGAAGTTTTTGACTTAAAAAATCTCCAAAATAATTTGGAATTGTTATACACGGATTCAGAAAGTCCAGAGAGAAATTCTCTCTTCTTGGCATTAATCCAACACTTGACATGTTGCCGAGTCTTGCGAAATTTCTCCCACAGTTGAGGCGAGTTCTTGGCCTTTGCTTTTCTCCTAAGGGACTCCTTCATGTTTATGGCGTGAAGTAGATCCTTGGTGATGTAAGGAGGCGTGAAGGAACGCTTTAGCTTTGTTTTCGGAATAAAATAGTCTACAGCGGCAATAAAAGTGTCTTTCCACTTCGACCAGGCGAGATTAATGTCGTCGGGCTCACTGAGAACTATATCCACTAATGGATATGGTTTAGTGGTTGGCTAACACTTCAGGCTACACCCCTTTGTAAAATCTCGTGTAGATGAAGCCCGTAGGTAGACTACCTTAAGTAGCTTCTCTCTTATAACCTCTATATGGTCATACTAATACAATTGGAAATTAACATTAGCTGAAGCCCCCCCCCGGTTCCTATGCAGCGACATGACGATTTACATTTCGGTCTGTCACTTCCGGTCTACTACGCATGCTCCAAATCTGCCTCTTGATTGTTTCGGGTTTGTTTAAAGACAGGTTTGCTTCGAGAAGACAGGTTTGCTTCGAGAAGACGGGTTTGTTTCGAGAGTGGTTTCGTTTAAAAGACGGGTTTGTTTCAAGATTTTGTAAGGCGAGCCAGCAAAAAAGCTGGCGGGAGGAAAGGCGGGCAAACGAAAAAGCGGGTGGGGAAAAGCTTGTTTATTTGTTTTTGTTTATTAACTTTGCAACCATACAAGAATGCAAATATACAGTAAATAAAGAGTGCAATACTTGAACATGATTTTAGGAATGATCAACAGGACAGGAGTCCCATATATGAAGATCAACCCAACAAAAAATACATAATAAACATTAAATAAAAATACCAAAAAAAAAAATACGCAAATTACATAAGACTAAAGATTTAAGAGCAACAACTTGGATTGGAAGAACGACATTTAGAACAGAAACTTTCCAGGTGCGCAGTCTATTAACATCGAAATTGGAGTCTAACTTAGAAGAGTAGTGAATATAAAGTTCATGTTTAAAAATGGAAACAGAAGTACTATTTCGAACTATCGGAGAGAGATTGTTCCAGTGAAATACAATTCTGTTGAAAAAAGAATTTCTAAAAAGAGAAGTCCTACAATGATTGGCTTCAAGCAAGTTGTTTTGACTTGAACGAGCTAGTGCGAGACGAGCGGATAGAAGAAAAAGTAACAAAACGGGAGATATCTAGATCGTAGAGACCTTGTTTGCACTTAAAAAAGAAGAGAAGATCCTTAATTTCAAGCCAATATGATATTGGTAATAAGTTAAGCTTTTTAAGACGGTCAGGGTAAGACGATTCATAATCTTGGAGTATGAATTTCGTGGCTCGTCTCTGAACACCCTCAAGAAGTGAAAGGTCACGGGACTTGTCCTGAGGAGCCCAGATTTCACTACCGTAAGACAAGTGAGAACGCACGAGCGCTAAATAAAGTAGACGACGGCAGCGGACATTTGAGTACAGTTCCTGCGAAGAAACCCAAGCATACGATTAGCTTTAGCAACACATTTAGCGATATGGGGGGACCATTTAAGGTCATTGTGATGACCACACCCAAATCGGTTTGATTTGTTACACTTTTAACTAATTCGTTGTTGAGTTGGTAGGAATGACTAGACTGATTACGTTTTCGGGATATCCTTAGTAAGAGAGTTTTAGACACATTTGCCAGGACTGCGACCAGTTGCTCATAGCATCGAGATCAAGCTGGACGAGATCTCTATCCGCTGGTGACTCAATTGAGCGGAAGCAATGACATTGTACTATCATTAGCCGTTGTTTGAGAATACTAATTTTTTACCTTTTTAATTATTTGTGCCTGTCTTTGGTTATCTCGCCCGTCAACACTACAGTTTCGGCATGAAATCAGCTGATAAAGTCTAGCTATATAGTCATGGTTGTTCAAAACCAACATTACTGCATCCGCTGATTTTGTGCGGAATATGGCTTGTTTTGATGCCACATAACTTTCGCCGTCGGCGAATGGCGGCTTCAAAATAGGTACGCAATGCGTACATGCGTCTACATAATTCAACCTCGTTCCCAGGCCCTTTTTGGCGTAGTTACCATCGTGATTCGTGGCAGATATACAATAATGAAGCAATTAATATTGTTATTTACATTTGTTGGAAGTGATTGCTATAGTGATTTCAGATAAAGGAAAATCATTACTTTACACATGATTTGGTGGACTGGTGCAGATATATTAACCATTAAAAACTGAACAAACATATTTCTTGTGGTAAAACTATACACTACCGGTATAGCCCATTGTTTATCTGATGCATTGACTGCACACATGGGCGCGGTGCTGCACTACCGATGGGTTATTAGACTACTTGCATTTTGGGTAAGAAATACAGGAACATGTTTTATTGAACAATGTCAATCATAAACTTTAATATTATTTTGCTGTACGGTAGAGTGAAGTTATTATACCTGGCGAGCGAGGCGCGGAGAAAATAGCTCAAGAAAAGAAAGGATTTTGCACTGGATAGTGATATTTAGAACTTACTGTTGCACAGGTATATTAGTGTCTACACTGTATAGTGTCTACACTGAAGGATTCCAATGCAGTTGAGAAAACATGGGACCGGCCCTGCTCTATGGATTGCCTAAATAGACTAAATAATTATTCATACCCCAGTTTTCACGTACCACGAAAACATCAACAATGTCAACTGAAAATTATTTGTGTCCAAGTGGAGCGCTTTTTAACATATGCCAATGCCATGCTAGAAAACAAGAACAACTTCATGCATGTATATGTTGTGGTAAATTTATTTGAACTGGGGCAATATTTTTGATCTGGTACAATATTTTTTAAACCAGTTTAATTTTCCAAACCAGTTTTTTTTAAACCAGTTCAATTATAAATACTGTATAGCAATTAGATTTTTCATACCAGTTCAAATTTTCTAAACAAGAACTTCTTGTGTTAAATCTCAATTTTAATTTTAAAGTTTAATTTTGAAGTTGTCTTGCGTTTTTAGTGCTTGTTGAGGGGATTAGCATCCAATGTCATATTTTTCCTTGAGTGTGAATACCCATGCAATCATACAGAATGTAGTAATAATCCTACTTATTATATGGCTAAGAAAGATGGCGCACGCTGATTGGTTCGTGAGAGGTCCGGAAAAAAGCGTATTGCGCTCCCGGCGCTGTGAGAGGGCAAACGCCTTTTCCGGACCGGTAAGTTTTGGCGGGAAAATTCCTGAGTTGATTTAGATGAAAATAAAAGAGGATTTGAGTATGTTCGTTGAAAAAGTTCGAACAATAACACGTCCTGGAACATTAGTGCTGCTTTTCTTGAAAGCTGTTTATCCGCAAGTGAAGAAAATGAACGCCTAGCGACCAGTAACGCATGTATAAACATGAAGCGAAATCAACAAGCTCAGAGGTAAGGTAAACGGCAACATCTGAGAACAAAATGAACCAAAAAACAAATAATAAATATCTTATTAACCTCGTTTGCTTGGTCTGTACGGTAAAGTATTTGCCTTCGGTTTTTTCGCACAGACCTCGCTCCTTCGTCGCTCGGTCTGTACGAAAACCTCAGGCAAATACTTTACCGTACAGACCTCGCACTCGGTTATTGTATAATCTTACATTATACATATATACACATATTATACATATATATATATACATATTATACATATATATATATACATATTATACATACATATTACATAATAAACAAACTATTTCTGGATTTGGACCCGGAAATTGTTCTCATCGGTCGAGATTATCACCCTCGTCCGGGCGAGGGGATAACGCTCAGTTTCGCAAAGCCTGGCGGGATGATGAATAATCGCGATTTCTAGACATAGACAAAAAAAAACAGAGCCGAAACCTCCTACCACAAATGGCCCGAATAATAACAATTATCGCCGTTATTCTCTTCATATTCTTTCGAGATTTTCGTTTTGGTAGATTATATAACGTTGTTCTTTAATGAATCGAGAGAACAACGTTTCTTTATCAAGGTGAAACGTGCGACTATAAATTTGACACATTTATTGATATGTTCGTCTAAAAAAATAAAAATAAGCTTCAATGGTTGGCCTGTCGGGAACTGGGCGACAGGAAGTGAACGTTATCATAATTAGGGCGCGGTTTGTTTATGTCAATCTCAAATCGAGCAAAGAAGAGGACTGCGTGAGAGCGAGCGCGCGCGAGTGATTATTAAACGAAGCCAAAACTTATTTGTGACTTGTTCTGGATACGTTCCTAGACACCTTAGACGGGATAGCGAAAAATGGCAGATCAAGGTTTCAAACTACAAGCGAAATTAAAACCTTTGGCCTTTACGGCCGAGAAGACGGACTCTGGACAGACTACGTTCTTCGATAAAGACTATGATTAAAGCAATAAACGAAGCCAAATAACTTATCGAAGAACAGAAATTTAACGAAGGGGCGAGCGTAGACGATGTTAATTAGAACTGGAGCGCAGAAATTGACCAGGAATTTGAATATGCAGACAACCAAGTGCGGAAAATAACAAAATACATTCGAGACGTAAAGGTCCGTTAACAACGCGGTTGAAGATGCATGCTGAAGACGCGAAAAAAAACCCCGCGCATCTTGATTTCGAACGAGAGCAAATGAAATTACAACAACAACACGAGAAGTACTGATGAGCGAGACCAACAGATTGAACAAGAAGCCAGGCTTTTGGAACAGAAACTAAAGTATCAGAAACTGTTAGAATTAGAAGCGCATCCAGACATATCGAAAGATGGGACATCTGCCAAGTTGCCTAAACTACTGTAAGATAACCAAGTTCAATGGGCAATTTAGTGACTGGTTTAGATTCTGCCATCTGGAATCAGTTTGAAGCGATCATTGATAAGCAGAACATTAGCCAAATAACGAAGTTCTCCTATCTTAAAGAACTTATCGATTCAAAAGTCAAAACATGCATAGACGGGTTGCCGTTTACCGACAATGAGTATGAGAAAACAAAAGATATCCTTGTGGAAAAATACGCCAACGAAAGCGAGATCGTGAATTCCTACGTTGAAGAAATTATTGCGCTTCAGACAATCAACGGATCTCAACCAGCAAAAATAAAGGCATCCGTTCTTGCAATCGCTCGAAACTCTAAGCAAGCTGAGCAACGTAAACGGATACGTCAGGATGACACTCAACAAACTTCCGGCTAATCAACTATGCGAAGCTCTACGAGACTGGACTGAAGATAATGAATAACCAAGAGGGAAACGATGTGACAAACGGTAAAGCATTTAACACTCTGCAGAAGAAAGACCAAACGAAACCACACGCATGTGAAAACTGTGAGTCCAAGGAGCATAAGTCGACTGCTTGTTCAGTTATAAGCACGCCAACTGAGACCGTAAGAAGATACTAGCACCAAAGAAACGATGCTTTAACTGCACGGGGGAGTCGCATCGAGCTGCTGAATGTCGCAGCACAACCACCTGTAGAAATTGTGCTAGAAGACACCATACGTCAATCTGCGAAACCGAAGCCAAACGAGAGTTGTTATCAGCGCATCAAGACGATGATAGTAAAGTGATATATCCAGTCGTATTGTTATAGAGGTACTGTAGACGGTGTCAAGACAAGAGCTCTACTCGACACAGGGGCTGGAAGCTCCTATGCTTCTGCAAAGCTGATCAACGCCCTTCGTAAACGGCCGATAGAAACAAAAACCAAACGAATAGAGTGAAAGTAGAAATCTACAGTGCTAAGATCAAATCAATAGACGGTGACTTTACCATGGACATCAATGTAACCAAGGTAGACAAACCACATGAGTTGATGCATGTAGATACCCAGATTACAAGACCTTGTCTGGGGTGGACAATCATGTCACCCAGCCGAGATGTAGATACTACACCACTTCTACTTACCAAATCTCCGAGTACCGAATACGAACAGCTTTGCATCCTTGATGTGCTTGGTTTAGCTGATTCGCCAACCGATGACCAACAAGAAGTATAGCAAGAATCAAGGAACAGCTAAAACGTAGTCCCGAGGGATGGTATGAGACTATAGCCTTCCCTGGAAGAGCAGGCACCCAGAATTACCCACCAAACTTGGTTTTACCAAAGCATGTTCTCACTTGCAAGACAGGAAGCATGCATGGCAAGTCTTAATCATCTGGTAAAGAAGTTGGAGCGCAACGACAACTACACAGCGTACGACAACGTCATCCAAGAGCAGATTGAGAAAGGAGTTGTAGAAGTGCCCCCATAGTCGTCACTGGAAAGGAGTTCTATACCTTCCCCAAGACACGAAGCAGAAGGTACCAAACTGAACACTTCCAGTGAAACCGTAGAGCATCGCGCTCTTCTTTTATTTGGATCTGTAAGAATGTTTTCTGTAGGTCCTCGCTAATCACGACTGGATATACTCGTGCTCTCACAAGTACACTCCATAACAGGTTTTGTAGAGGTGGTCCCGGGTGTAGTCGTTAAGAGACGGCTGATCTGCTCGTTCTTTTGCCGAGGCATCGTAGACTGCACCAGCAGGACAACCAAATGTAGAGACAGTATCGATTCACCCGAGTTTTATTCGGACTAACATCCTCTCCATTCCTGTTCGTTGGAGTCATCAATCAATATCTCACGTTATAGGAAGATCGGTACCCTGAGTTCGTAGAGGAACTAGGTCGCAGTCTATACGCGTGGACGATTTACTGATGGGCGGAGCTACTGCCGAGGAAGCTCAAAGGAAGAAGTCAATGTCCAAGGAAATATTCGAAGATGTTAAACTATTGTGAAAAGCGGGACATGCATAGGCCTGATGCAAATGCTGTGAAACTGGACCAGCTCACTGCTGCCAACTTTGGATCTCTTCAACTGCGTTAGAAAATATGTCTTGCGTGCTTTCTTGATAACTTCAGAGACATGGTCATTCCACTTAATATTACTGGAAATGATCAAACCTAAAATCTTGGCGCTATTTACTATTTCCAAGGGATTACCGTTAATTATAATAGGATCAAAATGTACAATAGGTTTACTAAAACCGATACGCAGTTCTTTACATTTTCCCTCGTTCAACTGGAACCTATCGGCTAAGGTTTTATTTGTTAGATCATTTACATTATCTTGGGTAGAGCTGATCACACCCCCTTTTCAACAGTCTCGGCGATGGTCGTATCGTCGACATACTTCCACATCTTGGTGCCAGGGATGTCTAGTTCGTTCATCATAATTATAAAAAGTCAGGGTCCCAGTTTTGTTCCTTGTGGCGGGCTTGATTTCACTCGTTGTCATATACAGCTCAGAAAGTCAGTGATCCACTCAATGGTCCATTGCGGTAAATCGTAGGTTGAGAGTTTCATGACTAGTAAATGATGATCGATCAAATCGAACGACTTCTTAAAGTTAAATAAAACAACTCTGACGGTTGCGCCATTCCCGTCAGTGGAACTGTTTCATGAATGAAGCATATACTCACTAGGGTCTGCAGGGTGGTACTTGAGCTAGGAACCGTGCCAAATTGGTTTGGATCAACTCTCTGGAGTACGGCTGGCTTCACAAACATGTTAACCACATAGTCCTCAGCGACTTTAGATAAAATTGGTGTGAGAGATATTGGGCGAAGGTCTTTATTAACATCGCATACCAGCTTTTGTTTCGGGATCGGGATTATATCTGCGTGCTTCCATGATTGGGGAATACGAGCTTGTTGGTATGAGCTGTTAAGAATATCTGACAAGGGAGATGCGAGGAAGTCAGCATTCTCCTTCAGGACCCAGCTTGGGATGCAGTCAGGCCCAGAAGCTTTTGTTGGATTTAAAGCTGCAAGTTTCTTAAAAACAGAAAGTTCATAAACATGAAAAGCGCGCGGTTCCCGATCAGCATTTGGTTGACGATTATTAGGTGGTAGAGGGCTAAAGTCTTCCATTGGTGTTAGGAACGATTGGTTGATAATATTAGCGAGCATGTTCGGGATTAAGAGTTAATGAAACAGTTCCGCATTCTATATTATTAAATATAGACATGACATCCTCGCGCCTGGCTACCGGGGCTGTCATGCCACTTAGCTTTTTAATTTCTTTCCACCAAACAGCAGGAGCGTACTGTCTCAAGTGTTCAGCTTTAGCCTTGTAGAACTTAGCGCTTTCCTTTCTCGATTTACTTGGTTCCTGGGAGCCCTAAATGTCCTTAAATCTCCCTGGGTTAGGGCTCTGGCGACTGCGAATCAGGTGCTTTAGCGTCCGAGTCATCCAGGGGGTTCGTTTGAGAGGATCACCTTTGACTTAACCGGAAGGAGGAAGTCAAAACCGGTGTTGACGATTGATTCCAACATCTGAACCTTGTCTTCGCAGGAGTCTTTGCTGTTTATCCACTTCCTCTAGATATTTTCTCATCGCCAAGCGTTGAGTGGGCCTCAGATCTCTACACAGAACTTTGGCTTCGGAAGTTTAGAACGTGCAAGAGGCTGGACCTCAATGGTGGCGTAATCTGAAAGGCCAAACGGTGGACGTTTAACTGGAGCCTCGTAGAGATCTTTCATGTTGGTCAAATTAAATCAAGAATATTCTGGCCACGTGTAGCGAACTTGATTCTGTTTGAGTTTGAAGCCATTTCGAAGTCTGGACGTATCAAAAGTCGCGAAAAGCAAACCAATGAGAAACTAAAAATAATGTGGTGTGAGATTTAGATCCAAAGTATTCAAATAAAACAAATTATTTGCACTTTCAAAGTTGCTAACCAGAATCATTGTCCGCCATCTTGGATGTATTTTGGATATGCGTGTGACGTTACAATCTGGGTAAAGCGAAATTTTTATCTAGCCATCCTCGTGTGTATAAAGTCTGAAAGTGCATTTTTGTGAATGTCCTCCTTTTTCAATTGAACCAATCAATTTTAAAAATAATTCCGCGGAAACCTGGCCACATACAGAATAGTTTCATCAGGTTCACCAAGTGAGCTCTACCGAACATAAAGTGAAGACAAACGTGGCGGACATAGAGGCCGCCTTTGTACGCCAGTTCCAGTCCTTTTAACGACATATTGTACTTTAGGTTTTGGTTCGGTTACGAAATCATTTACAAGAACGAAATAAGTCCTCGAACGATGTGAAACCAACAAACTTTCAGTAACAGAGTACTTGAAAAGGAATTAGTAATGCTCTCATGTGATCTGCTATAGTGATATGATCAGTTGTCTGAAAATGGGGGTAAAACGGTGAAACGAAATCGTTCGTTAACCTGTTCAAGAACTATTTGAGGGCTTCTTTTGTCATTTTGTGTCAATTCTACAATTTGTTTCTATAAAAATGTACAATTTTGATTCTGCTTGACTTTGGTAATATAAATTTGAAATTATTGGTTCATTTCTACCTGTTAATATTTAAATATGTGTCGTATATGTTTTCAAAATGAATATGTTGAGAAAAATAGAAAAGTTGCGTGGGAGACTGAAACTGACGTACAAGACCGCGTAGGGGACTGAAACTGACGTACAAAATCACCTCCATGTTCGGCTTCACTTTTTGCCTGCCCAGTAACCATGACAGAGTTCTCATAGAGGACATTGTTATACATAGAGCTCATTGGGTTTACCCAATTTGTGACGTCATCAACTTTCCAGTTAATAGCACTTTGTCGAGATGACGTCACCGCATTTACCACTGATCTCGAAAGAAGACTGGATCGAGCAACTATTGTTCAGAAAATGAAGCCGGAAGTCCGCCACTATTAAGGGACCAACTGAGGATCCTATGAGTTTTTTTGTTGGATTATGTGCTCTTACCATCGACAAAATAAAATAATTTTACTATAAAGAGGACCAGAAGACATTTTTCAAATTACTGGGTAAAACGATTCACGGCCTACCTACAGATTTACTGCGACTTTGGTCCCTTAGTAATGGCCGCCGTTGGCTCTAATTATCCAGTGAGAGAAGCCTAATATGAGACGTCAAATTAGGTTCAAGATTTTATGTATTTAATGTTAACAAAGAAAATATATTGGCCAGACACTAAACCTATTTCGCGAGCGTTACAGTTTGATTTGCTTGCAAACTCGGAGCTTCTAATGATCTCTCGTGAATTTACATTATGCAAATATGCAGGCTTCAAAATCAGCTCATCAGATACAATAGAAAGCTTAATCCAGTCCTATTTTTGAGATCAGTGGCATTTACCCATAATTATTGCGGCCATAACAAAAGCAAATAAAGGGATATTAGGCAAAGTATTACAACAAGATGGCGGATGACAGGATTGCCTTTGGTCAAAATTAGTGCTGTTGTTTTGTACAAGATTAGTTTTGTTTACTTGGATTACCTTCGTAAGCCTGTTTGTTAATCAGAAAGTCAAACATTTGAAATTGTTATATTTGTTACCCATACCCTTTAAGCGGTAAAATAATTTCAAATGCCAAAATAGTTATCTGAACAGAAAACACCCCATGTGATCATAAGTTTCCCATCCAGCCGTTTAAGGTTACTGTAGACCTTCGCGGTGTGTTTTGGGGAAAACAATATAGCGCTCTGTGTATTACTGGAAATATGTAAACCTATATATCATTGGATAGCTTATATAACTGACGACAAGTCTCTGTTGAAATATGTTTGGTTGAATTGAAAGAAATTTTGCATTCATTTAGATATGAGTCAAATCGGAATCGTCTGTTTTACAAAACGGTGTCTGGGATTTTCAAAATTCCGAATACTTAAGAAAGTTATCGCGATTTTACTTCTTTCAGCGAGACTCAAGTCAAAGAGCCTTGCGAAAAAAGCTTTAAAACGATGAAGAATGAAAATATCAAAATTCCCAGACACGCGGTTTTGTTACCAAGATATCATTCTAAAAACGTAGAGTGCTGCGTAGACAGTGTTTTGAATATATAGCAAAGTGAAAAGGTGGTAAACTGCCAATAATTTAGTGACGAAATACTGACGTTTCGAGCGGAGCCTTTCATCAGAGTTTCATCATTACTCTGATGAAGGGCTCCGCTCGAAACGTCAGTATTTCGTCACTAAATTCTTGGCAGTTTACCACCTTTTCACTTTGCTATATCATTCTAAAAGACTGCCAATATTTAGACGATTCTGATAAATAGGACTCGACTTGGTAGTTTTTAAACTTTCTATTTTAGCCGAAAACATGTCCGGAGAAAACCGTGATTGAAGTAATAATTGTCTTATGCAAATCTACTTCCTGTGCTGTGCAAAAGAGAGTGCCATTTTTGCTGCTAAGAATTTCAAAAAAAATTGGAAAAAAATTCCTATACAAAAGATTTAGCAAACTGCCACATTTAAAGCTAAAAAATGTTTCCTTAATTTTTGACCCGCGAAGGTCTACAGTAACCTTAAAGGGACACTCCGGCCCAAATACAAATGCAGTTCATATGAAAGATCTACGGTGGCCCGTTAGGGCCATCGCCGCACAGTATGTACTATCTCCGTATAATTAACTATTTCCGTAGAGTAGGATATATTTCCGTAAAGTATGATACATTTCCGTAGAGTATGGTATGTCTGTAGAATAGACTGTTTCCGTAGAATGAGCTTTCTCCGTAGAATAGACTGTTTCCGTAGAATGAGCTGTCTCCGTAGAATAGACTGTTTCCGTAGAATGAGCTGTCTCCGTAGAATAGACTGTTTCCGTAGAATAGACTGTTTCCGTAGAATAGACTGTTTCCGTAGAATAGACTGTTTCCGTAGAATAGACTGTTTCCGTAGAATAGACTGTTTCCGTAGAATAGACTGTTTCCGTAGAATGAGCTGTCTCCGTAGAATAGACTGTTTCCGTAGAATAGACTGTTTCCGTAGAATAGACTGTTTCCGTAGAATGAGCTGTCTCCGTAGAATAGACTGTTTCCGTAGAATAGACTGTCTCCGTAGAATAGACTGTTTCCGTAGAATAGACTGTTTCCGTAGAATAGACTGTTTCCGTAGAATAGACTGTTTCCGTAGAATAGACTGTTTCCGTAGAATATCAGCCTCGTACCCAGGCGCTTGTTTTGCTACCCGCCGCGTGACGCGCGCGTGGATGCGACCCCCGGTTTGCGAAATGAGACGAAGAAGCGCCTGGCAGAAAATGAACCGATTTCTGAAGAATCCGACCGATTTGTGTAGAATGGAGTGAAGAATTCGAACGACATGTAAATTTGACAGATTTGAGAGATTTCTCGCTCGAAATCATGAATGACATCAACAAGTCTGTTCAGAAAGTAACTTTCGAAGGTAATATATTCGAAAATATCATTAATATATGTATATTTCAAAGAACAGATCTCAGTTATATACGATATATTAAGATATTCCGGTTTGTTTGCGACTTTAATAGTGCCGTTGTGAAAAACATTAAATTATTTTATAGATTCTCCCGTTTCTGATACAGTGTCTGAAGAACTTGATGCGGAATTTCATGAGCTTTATGGCAAACGCAGTTATCTGATTTAGTGCTATATTATAGTATAAATATCAATATGTAAATTTTAATTATGTCTATTGTCTTGAAGAACAATCTTATGTTAATCTTATGGAAGAAATTAGGTTCTGTTCATGAAAAGTTTGGCATCTAAACCTTGCCTATAAAGTAGGTTGAATCTGGAAAACAAGCTGTTATACGTGTGTCAACAGACTTTTAGTTCAAGCAAATCCAGTAAAACAGATTGTTTGACAAATGAAGTGGAATCATTTTGACCAACCACAATTAAAGTTATCGACTTCCCCACACAATATCAATCCTCTGTCCCGACACTGCCTACTGGATCGGTTATATGCTAAGAAAATGTTTACAATGGATGTTTTAAGGATATACTATTATATACACCACAAATAAACTACAGGAAGATACTGTATATATTTGTATATTTATATGCTTTATTAATAACAACAAATAATTTCGACTTAAATGCTACATGAATAAATCTATCTGAAACAACATAAATACTATAATATTAAATTTTGCAAATCGTTTAGGCATTGATTCAGCAGACAAATTCAGGTGTCAATGCATGCTTTCCTTGTTGATCTTCTAGTTCCCTCGTCTTATGTGGCGCGCGCTCTGGACAGACGCTGTATCTACGCCTTAAAGATATTGAACATTTTATAACAAACTGTGAGGCCTTTCTAGTCTTCCATAAGATTAACATAAGATTGTTCTTCAAGACAATAGACATAATTAAAATTTACATATTGATATTTCTGCTATTATAGCACTAAATCAGATAACTGCGTTTGCCATAAAGCTCATGAAATTCCGCATCAAGTTCTTCAGACACTGTATCAGAAACGGGAGAATCTATAAAATAATTTAATGTTTTTCACAACGGCACTATTAAAGTCGCAAACAAACCGGAATATCTTAATATATCGTATATAACTGAGATCTGTTCTTTAAAATATACATATATTAATGATATTTTCGAATATATTACCTTCGAAAGTTACTTTCTGAACAGACTTGTTGATGTCATCCATGATTTCGAGCGAGAAATCTCTCAAATCTGTCAAATTTACATGTCGTTCGAATTCTTCACTCCATTCTACACAAATCGGTCGGATTCTTCAGAAATCGGTTCATTTTCTGCCAGGCGCTTCTTCGTCTCATTTCGCAAACCGGGGGTCGCATCCACGCGCGCGTCACACGGCGGGTAGCAAAACAAGCGCCTGGGTACGAGGCTGATATTCTACGGAAACAGTCTATTCTACGGAAACAGTCTATTCTACGGAAACAGTCTATTCTACGGAAACAGTCTATTCTACGGAAACAGTCTATTCTACGGAGACAGTCTATTCTACGGAAACAGTCTATTCTACGGAGACAGCTCATTCTACGGAAACAGTCTATTCTACGGAAACAGTCTATTCTACGGAAACAGTCTATTCTACGGAAACAGTCTATTCTACGGAAACAGTCTATTCTACGGAGACAGCTCATTCTACGGAAACAGTCTATTCTACGGAGACAGCTCATTCTACGGAAACAGTCTATTCTACGGAGAAAGCTCATTCTACGGAAACAGTCTATTCTACAGACATACCATACTCTACGGAAATGCATCATACTTTACGGAAATATATCCTACTCTACGGAAATAGTTAATTATACGGAGATAGTACATACTGTGCGGCGATGGCCCTAACGGGCCACCGTAAAGATCTTACTGACTTTAGTTTATTTCCAAAGTTTCAGCATTCCTATCAATTTAGTTAAGAAGATGTGGCTAGTTGAAGTTGGAGAGTTTGTCCAATTTCGACGCCATTTTGTTTCTCAAATATGACGTCACTGAGTGACGTGTCTCGTATTATGCCTAAGAAGCTCCTCTACTTTCCTGCATGATGAACTAAATAGTTTATTTCGACTAATTTTCGTCCAAAGACCATTCACAATAACGATCACTATGTGATCGCTATCAAAACAACTCCACTGACGATAAAGAATCACTCAATGACGTCATATTTTCAAAACCAATATGGCGTCAAAATCCACAAATTTTCAACTTCAACTAGCAATATCTTCTTAACTAAATTGATAGGAATGCTGAAACTTTGGAAATAAACTAAAGTCAGTAAGATCTTTCATATGAACTGCATTTGTATTTGGGCCGGAGTGTCCCTTTAACTGTCCATGGTATCAGTAGGCTATATAGCATGCAAGTATAATCATGGATCCTTTAACAAGCCGAAACTAACGAAAGTACTTTCCCTTTATGGAAGCGCTATAGAGTGACAACAATGATATTGACCATTTGACTCAAAAACTCCTCTCTGTGACAGATGAATACAATCCAAATGGTGTTCTCCAAACTCAAAGTCTTTGAAAACCTAAATAAAGGCAATAAGATATACGTAAATAACGCTCAAATATATTACGTGTATACTAGACAAAGCCTCAAATCAAATCACTTATTTAATGTTGATAACATACGGAGTGGTCGGCCCAGTCTCCCGAGCCAAACGCTCAGTAACTCAGTGGTACGTTTAGTATCATGGGACACGCACACTCTCATAATTTCTTTACATAATCCCAAAGTTATACATGCTTCTTCAATAAGACATTATGCAGTGTGATGTCATAGTGAGGACATTTACACATTAAACAGATCTTAATATATCAAGATCGAAATGAAATATAGACGTTTTTAGGAGACGGCAGTCTCCCATGAGAGTTATTTGACAGGTGTATTCTGTTACAGGTAACCGACTATATAGAGTATTATACGTATGATTAGGTGGCGAAAGTCTTGAAATGCCTTTCTATACTTGGCTTTATAATACTTGTCTATATAAATACCATATAAACACCACCTTACGCACCATTTGAAAAATAACACACGTTTTTTTTAAAGTGCCTATGACACGAAAGTTAAGTTTGCCTTATTTCAAAGAACACTTAAAATGACAGAGTAACATCTTTTGTAGTTTTTCGTTTCCTTGCTTCGTTCTTGAGATATTTCGGTTTGCATTATATGCAAATGACAATGGTGTGACGTACACGTGCATAATGACTTATCGGAGAAGGTTATATATCTTTATTACTATCACACAAAATCACTTGAAATTCTGCAAGTTCCATGTTTTTGGAAATACTCACGCACATGCTTCATTCAAATTAAATTTGGTTTTATATTAGCAAAGATAAATAACCTTCTCCGATAAGTCATTATGCACGTGTACGTCACACCATTGTCATTTGCATATAATACAAACTGAAATATCTCGAGAACGCATACATGTCCAATATAACCATCGGGATGCATCTGCATCAGATGGTTACCGATCGCGACCGATTGTAAACTGATCCCTTCCCTTCCTAAGTGTACTAACCATCGGCATGCATCTGCATCAGATGGTTACCGATCGCAACCGATTGTAAACTGATCCCTTCCCTTCCTAAGTGTACTAACCATCGGTATGCATCTGCATCAGATCGTTACCGATCGCAACCGATTGTAAACTGATCCCTTCCTAAGCGTACTAAGCATCGGTATGCATCTGCATCAGATGCCTACCGATCGCCACCGATTGTAAACTGATGCTCCTACACCTCTGCCAACTTTCCTACCGATGGCACCGATGGCTCCGATGGCACCGATCGCTTCAATCGCTTCAATAATAATGGATACTTTATCTGTTCCTACGCTACAATTCATTCATACCACATACAAGAGTTTCTAAACCCAAACAATTCAGCCATATAGTTTGTGTGTTATGTATTACCTCGTGATTACCTCTATGTTACGTTACACCATCGACACCGATAGCTTTAATGATCATGCATAATTTATCTGTTATGTATTATCTCGTTCTTAAAAAAACTTGCAACAACTGTATCTCACGTTCTCAAATAACCATGTAACAAATATCCTACGCTACAATTCATTCATAACACATATAAATGTTTGTTAACCCAAACAAACTCTTCACATATATCACTACTATTTATTACGATTACTTCAATTGTCACATGCATAAGCAAACTCTTCACATGTATCACTACTATTATTACGATGACTTCAATTGTCACATCCATAATTTATCTGTTATGTACTATTACCTCGTTCTTAAAAAAACTTGCAACAACTGTATCTTACGTTCTTAAATAACCATGTAACAAATATCCTGCGCTACAATTCATTCATAACACATATAAGTGTTTCTTAACCCAAACAAACTCTTGACATGTCTCCTTCTTAAAAAACTTCAAACATGTTACGTTACACCATCGCCACCGATACCTTTAATGATCATGCATAATTTATCTGTTATGTATTATCTCGTTCTTAAAAAAACTTGCAACAACTGTATCTTATGTTCTAAAATAACCATGTAACAAATATCCTACGCTACAATTTCATTCATAACACATATAAATGTTTCTTAACCCAAACAAACTCTTCACATCTATCACTACTATGTATTACCTCGTTCTTAAAAAAAATTGCAACAAATATCTCACGTTCTCAAATAACCATGTAACAAATATCCTACGCCACAATTCATTAATGATCATGCATAATTTGTCTCTTATGTATTACCTCGTTCTTAAAAATACTTATATCAAATATCTTACGTTTTCAAATAACATTGTAACAAATATCCTACGCAACAATTCATTCATACCACATATCAATGTTTCTTAACCCAAACAAACTCTTCAAATGGCCTGGTTGCCATATCATCGCTGCGATCGCTCAATTTTAAAATCGACGATCGTAGCTATCATATTAAAACCACACGCTCAGCGATCCTGCCCATCACAGCGAACGCTCATTCGAAATATCTGTTGAACCCCAAAACGATACTTGCCGCAGTTACGCCTGTTTCAAACGTCCAATTTTTCATGTGTCCAATCAAATACATCGCATTATGCACATGATAAATTCCACCTATGAAACAATTAACTTACACTTATTTGCAATATTAACCGCTTCCGTAGACGGTCCAATATAACGACCAAAGTGCGATGGTCTCAAACGTCCAATTTATCATGTGTCCGATGTAATACGGTTCGTCGAAACAAACTGGGACGACATTTACGGGAGCTCCATTACTTTCCACAAAATGATAAGTTCTATGTTTCAAACCGACGTGCAATTTCTCCAACCTAATACGCATTATATTCGACACATGATAAATTCCACGTTTCAAATAGGCCTAATACTGATAAGATCGATTACAATGAAAAGCTGTGCTTGTGATAGTAAAGACACTTCTCTTTGTTTACAAAGCCCGCTATCAATACCGCTGACTATGTTTGTTTGCCGCGATCGCAGCGATTATATGGAAACAGGTGCGATCGTTAAAGTTTCTTAACACAAACAATTTCTGCACATCACTACTATTTGTTTTAACATGTCTCTTCATTTTCTCCCAAAATTTCTCGCCTTTATTTACATCAATTTACGACCAAACTGGGCACAAAATAAAAATATCACACCACATTCCTTTCTTTTCTCCCCACTTCGTCACACCCCAATATCCTGTCTGTCACATCCTTCTATAATTAATCCGTCATTCTCTGACCTTCTAACAAAAACCCTTCCAAAAATTATTAACGTCATACTTTATTTAACTTACACAAAACGTTCACAACAACCCAAAACACGTGTTGTTATAAATATTGCTCGCCATCATCTAATTGTTAAGTCAAAACAATTCTTTAATAAAAACAAACCTTTCGTCACTTCTGCCAAGTAACATAATCACACTAGCTAATAACTATTTACATATAAATCTCCCCTTAAATACTAATACTCCACTAATAACTATTTTGATATAACTACTCTCATTATCTTGCTAGTACACTCAACGAAACTTACTTTCATTAAAAATATTTTTACTTTCTCCATGCATTTACAAATGTCTTTCAACATAATTTATCTAATGATTACTAACTTAACACACTTATTTTCACTTATATCCTTGGCGCAGTTATGCTGTTTCAAACGTCCAATTTCTCATGTGTTCAATCAAATACATCGCATTATGCACATGATAAGTTCGTAATTGCGGTCGAACGAAATATTAAGTTCCACCCCTTCGGACGGATATGAGGACCAATGCAAAGTGCGACGGTTTCAAACGTACAATTTATCATGTGCCAAGTGTAATACGCCTCGTCAAAATAAACTGGGACGATATTTTAGTTCATCAAAATAAACTTGGACGACATTTAAGTTTACTACTTTTAAAATGCAATCCGAACGACTTCTTTTTACGGAAGGCCGATTACGTCTATGAAACAATTAACTTCCACTTGTTTGCAATATTAACTTCCATGCACCGCTTCCGGCGACGGCAATATAACGACCAAAGTGCGATGGTCTCAAACGTCCAATTTATCATGTGTCCAATGTAATACGGTTCGTGGAAACAAACTGGGACGACATTTAAGTTTACTACTTTTAAAATGCAATCCCAACCACTTCTTTACACTTTCCACAAAATGATAAATTCTATGTTTGAAACCCGACGTCCAATTTGTCGAACCTAATACACATTATATTCCACACATGATAAATTCGACGTTTCAAATAGCACTTACTGATAACATCAACTACAATGAAAAGCTGTGCTTGCGATACTAAAACACACTTGGGCTTTCTTTCCTTCGACTTGTGACACGACAAACCCCGCTATCAATACCGCTGACTATGTTTGTTTTGCCGCGATCGCAGCGATTGCATGGAAACACTAGGTGCGAGCGTTAAAGTTTCTTAACACAAACAATTTCTGCACATCACTACTATTTATTATTGATATGTCTCTTCATTTTCTCCCCAAATTTCTCGCCTTTATTTACATCCATTTACGACCAAACTGCACAGAAACTAAAAATATCACTTTTCTCCCCACTTCGTCACACCCCAATATCCTGTAATACTAATTAGCTTATAGATATTCACCTTAATCTGTCACATCCTTCTATAATTAATCCGTCATGCTCTGACCTTCTAACAAAAACCCTTCCACAAATTATTAACGTCATACTTTATTTAACTAACACAAAACGTTCACAACAACCCAAAACACGTGTTGTTATAAATATTGCTCGCCATCTAATTGTTAAGTCAAAACAATTCTTTAATAAAAACAAACCTTTCGTCACTTCTGCCAAGTAACATAATCACACTAGCTAATAACTATTTACATATAAATCTCCCCTTAAATACTAATACTCCACTAATAACTATTTTGATATAACTACTCTCATTATCTTGCTAGTACACTCAACGAAACTTACTTTCATTAAAAATATTTTTACTTTCTCCATGCATTTACAAATGTCTTTCAACATAATTTATCTAATGATTACTAACTTAACACACTTATTTTCACTTATATCCTTGGCGCAGTTATGCTGTTTCAAACGTCCAATTTCTCATGTGTTCAATCAAATACATCGCATTATGCACATGATAAGTTCGTAATTGCGGTCGAACGAAACATTAAGTTCCACCCCTTCGGACGGATATGAGGACCAATGCAAAGTGCGACGGTTTCAAACGTACAATTTATCATGTGCCAAGTGTAATACGCCTCGTCAAAATAAACTGGGACGATATTTTAGTTCATCAAAATAAACTTGGACGACATTAAAGTTTACTACTTTTAAAATGCAATCCGAACGACTTCTTTTTACGGAAGGCCGATTACGTCTATGAAACAATTAACTTCCACTTGTTTGCAATATTAACTTCCATGCACCGCTTCCGGCGACGGCAATATAACGACCAAAGTGCGATGGTCTCAAACGTCCAATTTATCATGTGTCCAATGTAATACGGTTCGTGGAAACAAACTGGGACGACATTTAAGTTTACTACTTTTAAAATGCAATCCCAACCACTTCTTTTTACGGCAGGTCCATTACTTTCCACAAAATGATAAATTCTATGTTTGAAACCCGACGTCCAATTTGTCGAACCTAATACACATTATATTCCACACATGATAAATTCGACGTTTCAAATAGCCCTTACTGATAACATCAACTACAATGAAAAGCTGTGCTTGCGATACTAAAACACACTTGGGCTTTCTTTCCTTCGACTTGTGACACGACAAACCCCGCTATCAATACCGCTGACTATGTTTGTTTTGCCGCGATCGCAGCGAGCGTTAAAGTTTCTTAACACAAACAATTTCTGCACATCACTACTATTTATTATTGATATGTCTCTTCATTTTCTCCCCAAATTTCTCGCCTTTATTTACATCCATTTACGACCAAACTGCACAGAAACTAAAAATATCACTTTTCTCCCCACTTCGTCACACCCCAATATCCTGTAATACTAATTAGCTTATAGATATTCACCTTAATCTGTCACATCCTTCTATAATTAATCCGTCATGCTCTGACCTTCTAACAAAAACCCTTCCACAAATTATTAACGTCATACTTTATTTAACTAACACAAAACGTTCACAACAACCCAAAACACGTGTTGTTATAAATATTGCTCGCCATCATCTAATTGTTAAGTCAAAACAATTCTTTAATAAAAACAAACCTTTCGTCACTTCTACCAAGTAACATAATCACACTAGCTAATAACTATTTACATATAAATCTCCCCTTAAATACTAATACTCCACTAATAACTATTTTGATATAACTACTCTCATTATCTTGCTAGTACACTCAACGAAACTTACTTTCATTAAAAATATTTTTACTTTCTCCATGCATTTACAAATGTCTTTCAACATAATTTATCTAATGATTACTAACTTAACACACTTATTTTCACTTATATCCTTGGCGCAGTTATGCTGTTTCAAACGTCCAATTTCTCATGTGTTCAATCAAATACATCGCATTATGCACATGATAAGTTCGTAATTGCGGTCGAACGAAACATTAAGTTCCACCCCTTCGGACGGATATGAGGACCAATGCAAAGTGCGACGGTTTCAAACGTACAATTTATCATGTGCCAAGTGTAATACGCCTCGTCAAAATAAACTGGGACGATATTTTAGTTCATCTAAATAAACTTGGACGACATTAAAGTTTACTACTTTTAAAATGCAATCCGAACGACTTCTTTTTACGGAAGGCCGATTACGTCTATGAAACAATTAACTTCCACTTGTTTGCAATATTAACTTCCATGCACCGCTTCCGGCGACGGCAATATAACGACCAAAGTGCGATGGTCTCAAACGTCCAATTTATCATGTGTCCAATGTAATACGGTTCGTCGAAACAAACTGGGACGACATTTAAGTTTACTACTTTAAAAATGCAATCCCAAGTCCCAACCACTTCTTTTTACGGCAGGTCCATTACTTTCCACAAAATGATAAATTCTATGTTTGAAACCCGACGTCCAATTTGTCGAACCTAATACACATTATATTCCACACATGATAAATTCGACGTTTCAAATAGCCCTTACTGATAACATCAACTACAATGAAAAGCTGTGCTTGCGATACTAAAACGCACTTGGGCTTTCTGCACATCACTACTATTTATTATTAATATGTCTCTTCATTTTCTCCAAAAATTTCTCGCCTTTATTTACACCATTTACGACCAAACTGCACAGAAACTAAAAATATCACTTTTCTCCCCACTTCGTTACACCCCAATATCCTGTAATACTAATTAGCTTATAGATATTCACCTTAATCTGTCATCCTTCTATAATTAATCCGTCATGCTCTGACCTTCTAACAAAAACCCTTCCACAAATTATTAACGTCATACTTTATTTAACTTACACAAAACGTTCACAACAACCCAAAACACGTGTTGTTATAAATATTGCTCGCCATCATCTAATTGTTAAGTCAAAACATCTTCCCCAAAAATGAACTCACATACAAAACGGCGAAACACATCAACTTTTAAAAACACTAAACCCAACAACTCATACAAGAAAAGCCACCTAAACATATACCTAGCACTCTCCGACAACGACGCCATGTTTCTTGCAACGATAAAACGACGCTTAATGCCATCACTCCTTCCCAGTACTTTATTACCGAACCCTCCATCTGTCCATCGGTACCATCGGTACCATCGGTAGCATCCGTCATACTCTCCATCTATTCCAAGTCCCCTACCATCTGTTACAATCTGTTACCGTCTGTTACCGTCTGCTACCATCTGTTACTACCTGCTACCGTCTGTTACCGTCTGTTACCGTCTGTTACCATCTGCACCATCGGTACCATCGGTAGCATCCGTCCTACTCTCCATCTATTCTAAGTCCCCTACCATCTGTTACAATCTGTTACCGTCTGTTACCATCTGCTTCCATCTGCTACCGTCTGTTACCGTCTGCTACCATCTGCTACGATCTGTTACTACCTGCTACCGTCTGTTACCGTCTGTTACCATCTGCACCATCGGTACCATCGGTACATCGGTAGCATCCGTCCTACTCTCCATCTATTCTAAGTCCCCTACCATCTGTTACAATCTGTTACCGTCTGTTACCGTCTGTTACCATCTGCTTCCATCTGCTACCGTCTGTTACCGTCTGCTACCATCTGCTACCATCTGTTACTACCTGCTACCGTCTGTTACCGACTGTTACCATCTGCACCATCGGTACCATCGGTAGCATCCGTCTTACTCTCCATCTATTCTAAGTCCCCTACCATCTGTTACAATCTGTTACCGTCTGTTACCATCTGCTTCCATCTGCTACCGTCTGTTACCGTCTGCTACCATCTGCTACGATCTGTTACTACCTGCTACCGTCTGTTACCGACTGTTACCGTCTGTTACCGTCTGCTACCATCTGCTACCATCTGTTACCGTCTGTTACCATCTGCACCATCGGTACCATCGGTAGCATCCGTCCTACTCTCCATCTATTCTAAGTCCCCTACCATCTGTTACAATCTGTTACCGTCTGTTACCGTCTGTTACCATCTGCTTCCATCTGCTACCATCTGTTACCGTCTGCTACCATCTGCTACCATCTGCTACCGTCTGTTACCATCTGCTACCGTCTGTTACCGTCTGTTACCGTCTGCTACCATCTGCTATCGTCTGTTACCGTCTGTTACCATCTGCTACCATCTGTTACCGTCTGTTACCATCTGCTTCCATCTGTTACCGTCTGTTACCGTCTGCTACCATCTGCTACCGTCTGTTACCATCTGCTTCCATCTGCTACCATCTGTTACCATCTGCTACCATCTGCTTCCATCTGCTACCATCTATTACTACCTGCTACCTTCTGTTACCGACTGTTACCATCCGCACCATCGGTACCATCGGTGCCATCGGTAGCATCCGTCCTACTCTCCATCTATTCTAAGTCCCCTACCATCTGTTACAATCTGTTACCGTCTGTTACCATCTGCTTCCATCTGCTACCGTCTGTTACCGTCTGCTACCATCTGCTACGATCTGTTACTACCTGCTACCGTCTGTTACCGTCTGTTACCATCTGCACCATCGGTACCATCGGTACCATCCGTCCTACTCTCCATCTATTCTAAGTCCCCTACCATCTGTTACCGTCTGTTACCGTCTGTTACCATCTGTTACCGTCTGTTACCATCTGTTACCGTCTGTTACCGTCTGCTACCATCTGTTACCGTCTGTTACCATCTGCACCATCGGTACCATCGGTACCATCCGTCCTACTCTCCATCTATTCTAAGTCCCCTACCATCTGCTACCGTCTGTTACCGTCTGTTACCATCTGCTTCCATCTGCTACCATCTGTTACCGTCTGTTACCATCTGCTTCCATCTGCTACCATCTGTTACCGTCTGTTACCGTCTGCTACCATCTGCTACCGTCTGTTACCATCTGCTTCCATCTGCTACCATCTGTTACCGTCTGTTACCATCTGCTTCCATCTGCTACCATCTGTTACTACCTGCTACCGTCTGTCACCGACTGTTACCATCCGCACCATCGGTACCATCGGTGCCATCGGTAGCATCCGTCCTACTCTCCATCTATTCTAAGTCCCCTACCATCTGTTACAATCTGTAACCGTCTGTTACCATCTGCTTCCATCTGCTACCGTCTGTTACCGTCTGCTTCCATCTGCTACCGTCTGTTACCGTCTGCTACCATCTGCTACGATCTGTTACTACCTGCTACCGTCTGTTACCGACTGTTACCATCTGCACCATCGGTACCATCGGTACCATCGGTGGCATCCGTCCTACTCTCCATCTATTCTAAGTCCCCTACCATCTGTTACAATCTGTTACTGTCTGTTACCGTCTGTTACCATCTGCTTCCATCTGCTACCGTCTGTTACCGTCTGCTACCATCTGTTACCGTCTGTTACCATCTGCACCATCGGTACCATCGGTACCATCCGTCCTACTCTCCATCTATTCTAAGTCCCCTACCATCTGCTACCGTCTGTTAGCGTCTGTTACCATCTGCTTCCATCTGCTACCATCTGTTACCGTCTGTTACCATCTGCTTCCATCTGCTACCATCTGTTACCGTCTGTTACCGTCTGCTACCATCTGCTACCGTCTGTTACCATCTGCTTCCATCTGCTACCATCTGTTACCGTCTGTTACCATCTGCTTCCATCTGCTACCATCTGTTACTACCTGCTACCGTCTGTCACCGACTGTTACCATCCGCACCATCGGTACCATCGGTGCCATCGGCAGCATCCGTCCTACTCTCCATCTATTCTAAGTCCCCTACCATCTGTTACAATCTGTAACCGTCTGTTACCATCTGCTTCCATCTGCTACCGTCTGTTACCGTCTGCTTCCATCTGCTACCGTCTGTTACCGTCTGCTACCATCTGCTACGATCTGTTACTACCTGCTACCGTCTGTTACCGACTGTTACCATCTGCACCATCGGTACCATCGGTACCATCGGTAGCATCCGTCCTACTCTCCATCTATTCTAAGTCCCCTACCATCTGTTACAATCTGTTACTGTCTGTTACCGTCTGTTACCATCTGCTTCCATCTGCTACCGTCTGTTACCGTCTGCTACCATCTGCTACGATCTGTTACTACCTGCTACCGTCTGTTACCGACTGTTACCATCTGCACCATCGGTACCATCGGTACCATCGGTAGCATCCGTCCTACTCTCCATCTATTCTAAGTCCCCTACCATCTGTTACAATCTGTTACTGTCTGTTACCGTCTGTTACCATCTGCTTCCATCTGCTACCGTCTGTTACCGTCTGCTACCATCTGCTACGATCTGTTACTACCTGCTACCGTCTGTTACCGTCTGTTACCATCTGCACCATCGGTACCATCGGTAGCATCCGTCCTACTCTCCATCTATTCTAAGTCCCCTACCATCTGTTACAATCTGTTACCGTCTGTTACCGTCTGTTACCATCTGCTTCCATCTGCTACCGTCTGTTACCGTCTGCTACCATCTGCTACGATCTGTTACTACCTGCTACCGTCTGTTACCGTCTGTTACCATCGGTACCATCGGTACCATCGGTAGCATCCGTCCTACTCTCCATCTATTCTAAGTCCCCTACCATCTGTTACAATCTGTTACCGTCTGTTACCGTCTGTTACCATCTGCTTCCATCTGCTACCGTCTGTTACCGTCTGCTACCATCTGCTACCATCTGTTACTACCTGCTACCGTCTGTTACCGACTGTTACCATCTGCACCATCGGTACCATCGGTAGCATCCGTCTTACTCTCCATCTATTCTAAGTCCCCTACCATCTGTTACAATCTGTTACCGTCTGTTACCATCTGCTTCCATCTGCTACCGTCTGTTACCGTCTGC
Source organism: Chrysogorgia sp. JL179-B06 (assembly GCA_035772405.1). Classification (NCBI taxonomy): domain Eukaryota; kingdom Metazoa; phylum Cnidaria; class Anthozoa; order Scleralcyonacea; family Chrysogorgiidae; genus Chrysogorgia; species Chrysogorgia sp. JL179-B06. Next base: position 1,071,568 of record JAYKKM010000120.1, read on the forward strand.
TACCATCTGCTACGATCTGTTACTACCTGCTACCGTCTGTTACCGACTGTTACCGTCTGTTACCGTCTGCTACCATCTGCTACCATCTGTTACCGTCTGTTACCATCTGCACCATCGGTACCATCGGTAGCATCCGTCCTACTCTCCGTCTATTCTAAGTCCCCTACCATCTGTTACAATCTGTTACCGTCTGTTACCGTCTGTTACCATCTGCTTCCATCTGCTACCATCTGTTACCGTCTGCTACCATCTGCTACCATCTGCTACCGTCTGTTACCATCTGCTACCGTCTGTTACCGTCTGTTACCGTCTGCTACCATCTGCTACCGTCTGTTACCGTCTGTTACCATCTGCTTCCATCTGCTACCATCTGTTACCGTCTGTTACCATCTGCTTCCATCTGTTACCGTCTGTTACCGTCTGTTACCATCTGCTTCCATCTGCTACCATCTGTTACCATCTGCTACCATCTGCTTCCATCTGCTACCATCTGTTACTACCTGCTACCTTCTGTTACCGACTGTTACCATCCGCACCATCGGTACCATCGGTGCCATCGGTAGCATCCGTCCTACTCTCCATCTATTCTAAGTCCCCTACCATCTGTTACAATCTGTTACCGTCTGTTACCATCTGCTTCCATCTGCTACCGTCTGTTACCGTCTGCTACCATCTGCTACGATCTGTTACTACCTGCTACCGTCTGTTACCGTATGTTACCATCTGCACCATCGGTACCATCGGTACCATCCGTCCTACTCTCCATCTATTCTAAGTCCCCTACCATCTGTAACCGTCTGTTACCGTCTGCTACCATCTGTTACCGTCTGTTACCATCTGCTACCGTCTGTTACCGTCTGTTACCGTCTGCTACCATCTGCTACCGTCTGCTACCGTCTGTTACCATCTGCTTCCATCTGCTACCATCTGTTACCGTCTGTTACCATCTGCTTCCATCTGCTACCATCTGTTACTACCTGCTACTGTCTGTCACCGACTGTTACCATCCGCACCATCGGTACCATCGGTAGCATCCGTCCTACTCTCCATCTATTCTAAGTCCCCTACCATCTGTTACAATCTGTAACCGTCTGTTACCATCTGCTTCCATCTGCTACCGTCTGTTACCGTCTGCTTCCATCTGCTACCGTCTGTTACCGTCTGCTACCATCTGCTACGATCTGTTACTACCTGCTACCGTCTGTTACCGACTGTTACCATCTGCACCATCGGTACCATCGGTACCATCGGTAGCATCCGTCCTACTCTCCATCTATTCTAAGTCCCCTACCATCTGTTACAATCTGTTACTGTCTGTTACCGTCTGTTACCATCTGCTACCGTCTGTTACCGTCTGCTACCATCTGCTACGATCTGTTACTACCTGCTACCGTCTGTTACCGACTGTTACCATCTGCACCATCGGTACCATCGGTACCATCGGTAGCAGCCGTCCTACTCTCCATCTATTCTAAGTCCCCTACCATCTGTTACAATCTGTTACCGTCTGTTACCATCTGCTTCCATCTGCTACCGTCTGTTACCGTCTGCTACCATCTGCTACGATCTGTTACTACCTGCTACCGTCTGTTACCGTCTGTTACCATCTGCACCATCGGTACCATCGGTACCATCCGTCCTACTCTCCATCTATTCTAAGTCCCCTACCATCTGTTACCGTCTGTTACCGTCTGCTACCATCTGTTACCGTCTGTTACCATCTGCTACCGTCTGTTACCGTCTGTTACCGTCTGCTACCATCTGCTACCGTCTGTTACCGTCTGTTACCATCTGCTTCCATCTGCTACCATCTGTTACCGTCTGTTACCATCTGCTTCCATCTGCTACCATCTGTTACCGTCTGTTACCGTCTGCTACCGTCTGTTACCATCTGCTTCCATCTGCTACCATCTGTTACCATCTGTTACCATCTGCTTCCATCTGCTACCATCTATTACCGTCTGTTACCGTCTGCTACCATCTGCTACCATCTGTTACCGTCTGTTACCATCTGCTACCATCTGTTACCGTCTGTTACCATCTGCTTCCATCTGTTACCGTCTGTTACCATCTGCACCATCGGTACCATCGGTACCATCCGTCCTACTCTCCATCTATTCTAAGTCCCCTACCATCTGTTACAATCTGTTACCGTCTGTTACCGTCTGTTACCATCTGCTTCCATCTGCTACCATCTGTTACCGTCTGCTACCATCTGCTACCATCTGCTACCGTCTGTTACCATCTGCTACCGTCTGTTACCGTCTGTTACCGTCTGCTACCATCTGCTATCGTCTGTTACCGTCTGTTACCATCTGCTACCATCTGTTACCGTCTGTTACCATCTGCTTCCATCTGTTACCGTCTGTTACCGTCTGCTACCATCTGCAACCGTCTGTTACCATCTGCTTCCATCTGCTACCATCTGTTACCATCTGCTACCATCTGCTTCCATCTGCTACCATCTGTTACTACCTGCTACCTTCTGTTACCGACTGTTACCATCCGCACCATCGGTACCATCGGTGCCATCGGTAGCATCCGTCCTACTCTCCATCTATTCTAAGTCCCCTACCATCTGTTACAATCTGTTACCGTCTGTTACCATCTGCTTCCATCTGCTACCGTCTGTTACCGTCTGCTACCATCTGCTACGATCTGTTACTACCTGCTCCCGTCTGTTACCATCTGCACCATCGGTACCATCGGTACCATCCGTCCTACTCTCCATCTATTCTAAGTCCCCTACCATCTGTTACCGTCTGTTACCGTCTGTTACCATCTGTTACCGTCTGTTACCATCTGTTACCGTCTGTTACCGTCTGCTACCATCTGTTACCGTCTGTTACCATCTGCACCATCGGTACCATCGGTACCATCCGTCCTACTCTCCATCTATTCTAAGTCCCCTACCATCTGCTACCGTCTGTTACCGTCTGTTACCATCTGCTTCCATCTGCTACCATCTGTTACCGTCTGTTACCATCTGCTTCCATCTGCTACCATCTGTTACCGTCTGTTACCGTCTGCTACCATCTGCTACCGTCTGTTACCATCTGCTTCCATCTGCTACCATCTGTTACCGTCTGTTACCATCTGCTTCCATCTGCTACCATCTGTTACTACCTGCTACCGTCTGTCACCGACTGTTACCATCCGCACCATCGGTACCATCGGTGCCATCGGTAGCATCCGTCCTACTCTCCATCTATTCTAAGTCCCCTACCATCTGTTACAATCTGTAAACCGTCTGTTACCATCTGCTTCCATCTGCTACCGTCTGTTACCGTCTGCTTCCATCTGCTACCGTCTGTTACCGTCTGCTACCATCTGCTACGATCTGTTACTACCTGCTACCGTCTGTTACCGACTGTTACCATCTGCACCATCGGTACCATCGGTACCATCGGTAGCATCCGTCCTACTCTCCATCTATTCTAAGTCCCCTACCATCTGTTACAATCTGTTACTGTCTGTTACCGTCTGTTACCATCTGCTTCCATCTGCTACCGTCTGTTACCGTCTGCTACCATCTGTTACCGTCTGTTACCATCTGCACCATCGGTACCATCGGTACCATCCGTCCTACTCTCCATCTATTCTAAGTCCCCTACCATCTGCTACCGTCTGTTACCGTCTGTTACCATCTGCTTCCATCTGCTACCATCTGTTACCGTCTGTTACCATCTGCTTCCATCTGCTACCATCTGTTACCGTCTGTTACCGTCTGCTACCATCTGCTACCGTCTGTTACCATCTGCTTCCATCTGCTACCATCTGTTACCGTCTGTTACCATCTGCTTCCATCTGCTACCATCTGTTACTACCTGCTACCGTCTGTCACCGACTGTTACCATCCGCACCATCGGTACCATCGGTGCCATCGGTAGCATCCGTCCTACTCTCCATCTATTCTAAGTCCCCTACCATCTGTTACAATCTGTAACCGTCTGTTACCATCTGCTTCCATCTGCTACCGTCTGTTACCGTCTGCTTCCATCTGCTACCGTCTGTTACCGTCTGCTACCATCTGCTACGATCTGTTACTACCTGCTACCGTCTGTTACCGACTGTTACCATCTGCACCATCGGTACCATCGGTACCATCGGTAGCATCCGTCCTACTCTCCATCTATTCTAAGTTCCCTACCATCTGTTACAATCTGTTACTGTCTGTTACCGTCTGTTACCATCTGCTTCCATCTGCTACCGTCTGTTACCGTCTGCTACCATCTGCTACGATCTGTTACTACCTGCTACCGTCTGTTACCGACTGTTACCATCTGCACCATCGGTACCATCGGTACCATCGGTAGCATCCGTCCTACTCTCCATCTATTCTAAGTCCCCTACCATCTGTTACAATCTGTTACTGTCTGTTACCGTCTGTTACCATCTGCTTCCATCTGCTACCGTCTGTTACCGTCTGCTACCATCTGCTACGATCTGTTACTACCTGCTACCGTCTGTTACCGTCTGTTACCATCTGCACCATCGGTACCATCGGTAGCATCCGTCCTACTCTCCATCTATTCTAAGTCCCCTACCATCTGTTACAATCTGTTACCGTCTGTTACCGTCTGTTACCATCTGCTTCCATCTGCTACCGTCTGTTACCGTCTGCTACCATCTGCTACCATCTGTTACTACCTGCTACCGTCTGTTACCGACTGTTACCATCTGCACCATCGGTACCATCGGTAGCATCCGTCTTACTCTCCATCTATTCTAAGTCCCCTACCATCTGTTACAATCTGTTACCGTCTGTTACCATCTGCTTCCATCTGCTACCGTCTGTTACCGTCTGCTACCATCTGCTACGATCTGTTACTACCTGCTACCGTCTGTTACCGACTGTTACCGTCTGTTACCGTCTGCTACCATCTGCTACCATCTGTTACCGTCTGTTACCATCTGCACCATCGGTACCATCGGTAGCATCCGTCCTACTCTCCGTCTATTCTAAGTCCCCTACCATCTGTTACAATCTGTTACCGTCTGTTACCGTCTGTTACCATCTGCTTCCATCTGCTACCATCTGTTACCGTCTGCTACCATCTGCTACCATCTGCTACCGTCTGTTACCATCTGCTACCGTCTGTTACCGTCTGTTACCGTCTGCTACCATCTGCTACCGTCTGTTACCGTCTGTTACCATCTGCTTCCATCTGCTACCATCTGTTACCGTCTGTTACCATCTGCTTCCATCTGTTACCGTCTGTTACCGTCTGTTACCATCTGCTTCCATCTGCTACCATCTGTTACCATCTGCTACCATCTGCTTCCATCTGCTACCATCTGTTACTACCTGCTACCTTCTGTTACCGACTGTTACCATCCGCACCATCGGTACCATCGGTGCCATCGGTAGCATCCGTCCTACTCTCCATCTATTCTAAGTCCCCTACCATCTGTTACAATCTGTTACCGTCTGTTACCATCTGCTTCCATCTGCTACCGTCTGTTACCGTCTGCTACCATCTGCTACGATCTGTTACTACCTGCTACCGTCTGTTACCGTATGTTACCATCTGCACCATCGGTACCATCGGTACCATCCGTCCTACTCTCCATCTATTCTAAGTCCCCTACCATCTGTAACCGTCTGTTACCGTCTGCTACCATCTGTTACCGTCTGTTACCATCTGCTACCGTCTGTTACCGTCTGTTACCGTCTGCTACCATCTGCTACCGTCTGCTACCGTCTGTTACCATCTGCTTCCATCTGCTACCATCTGTTACCGTCTGTTACCATCTGCTTCCATCTGCTACCATCTGTTACTACCTGCTACTGTCTGTCACCGACTGTTACCATCCGCACCATCGGTACCATCGGTAGCATCCGTCCTACTCTCCATCTATTCTAAGTCCCCTACCATCTGTTACAATCTGTAACCGTCTGTTACCATCTGCTTCCATCTGCTACCGTCTGTTACCGTCTGCTTCCATCTGCTACCGTCTGTTACCGTCTGCTACCATCTGCTACGATCTGTTACTACCTGCTACCGTCTGTTACCGACTGTTACCATCTGCACCATCGGTACCATCGGTACCATCGGTAGCATCCGTCCTACTCTCCATCTATTCTAAGTCCCCTACCATCTGTTACAATCTGTTACTGTCTGTTACCGTCTGTTACCATCTGCTACCGTCTGTTACCGTCTGCTACCATCTGCTACGATCTGTTACTACCTGCTACCGTCTGTTACCGACTGTTACCATCTGCACCATCGGTACCATCGGTACCATCGGTAGCAGCCGTCCTACTCTCCATCTATTCTAAGTCCCCTACCATCTGTTACAATCTGTTACCGTCTGTTACCATCTGCTTCCATCTGCTACCGTCTGTTACCGTCTGCTACCATCTGCTACGATCTGTTACTACCTGCTACCGTCTGTTACCGTCTGTTACCATCTGCACCATCGGTACCATCGGTACCATCCGTCCTACTCTCCATCTATTCTAAGTCCCCTACCATCTGTTACCGTCTGTTACCGTCTGCTACCATCTGTTACCGTCTGTTACCATCTGCTACCGTCTGTTACCGTCTGTTACCGTCTGCTACCATCTGCTACCGTCTGTTACCGTCTGTTACCATCTGCTTCCATCTGCTACCATCTGTTACCGTCTGTTACCATCTGCTTCCATCTGCTACCATCTGTTACCGTCTGTTACCGTCTGCTACCGTCTGTTACCATCTGCTTCCATCTGCTACCATCTGTTACCATCTGTTACCATCTGCTTCCATCTGCTACCATCTATTACCGTCTGTTACCGTCTGCTACCATCTGCTACCATCTGTTACCGTCTGTTACCATCTGCTACCATCTGTTACCGTCTGTTACCATCTGCTTCCATCTGCTACCATCTGTTACTACCTGCTACTGTCTGTTACCATCTGCTATCCGATGGCTATACTGGACATACCTCCGAGAACGAAGCAAGGAAACGAAAAACTACAAAAGATGTTACTCTGTCATTTTAAGTGTTCTTTCAAATAAGGCAAACTTAATTTTCGTGTCATAGGCACTTTAAGCCACGTAACAGCTGCACTAGTACCAGACTCATTGAGTTCAGTGCAATTTGTTTGGCGCAACTTTGGATGTCTATATTAAAGTGAAGATTTCACTGAATCGATTTTTGTTTCTTTTGGCACATATTTCTGGTATCCCGACTTTAGAAAGAAACATTAAAGTGCCTATTACTCCAAATGTGATATTACTGATACAGATTCTACATGAAGTGAACAGTTGAATGGCAAAATGATTTATGATTTGACTGCTTTACGTTGATGTGTTATAAAGGTTGTTTTTTTGAATGCTAATGTGTGACGTCACTCAGTCATCATTTCGGATACAATATTCTGCTGCTAGAGAAATTTGACCTAATTATGGATTATTTGAACGCTATATATTACTAGAGATCATATCAACTTTTTCACTCAAATCCTCAACCAGTCTATAACAAGGAAAGCAGGAAAAAAAATTCCTGGGTGAGGTCACTTTCATTAGCATTTAGGACTAGGTTACCTGCAAGGTACTGAATGCTGCCTTTTGTTTCCAGCGCACTGGATCTTCTAGCATGGCTGCGTTTTTTCTCAAGCACGTGAAATATTACATAGATAATCTTTCTCAATTTGTCCAAAAACGTCAACAATGTAATGAGTTCCGGTAGTTTTATTGCTACATTGCTTTCCGGGAGATTAAATACAAATGATATAATTTTCAAAACAGATGCGACTTGACTGAAAACTCACTGGGAAACTGAATGTTTCAAAAGTCATCGTCGTTGCCATACACTTCCGTGAGACTTGACGGGAATATGTTCGAAATTAACTTCGAATGGAGATATTTAGAAAGCCCGTGCTTGGATTTTGTTAAGGTATACGACGCTCACTGTGTAACCGTGATGTTCTTTCTAGCCATAACAATAAAAGCCGGTAAAAGCGAATGCAAAAAGTGTTTGATCGGTAACCGGTAACTGACTTTCTGTTTGCGCACAAATAAATAATATACATAAGTTTTAAAGGGGCATTGTCTCGGAAAGCGCACACGCAAAAACTGTTGATGAGATTTGTCAAGTCAGACAATACTCCATCCATAACCCGCACAGGGCTGTTTTTCTACTGGTTCTACTGAAATTCTAATTGACATACGATGATTCAAAACAACACAACTGAAATCTCGCACGATAACTCGGATATTTCACAACGAACTCCAAACGCTTTCACGTATGAATTGGAGGCGATTTATTTATGTATATGATGTATTTAAAAGATGAAACTCACAAAATGCACGAGTATTGAGCAAACGTCCCTGTAAAGGAAAAGCATGAAAAGAAAGCACATGTTTTCAGCGCATTGTATTGTGCTTGGTTGTTCCGCGCACTGCATGTTGGATCTATCTAAAAGTCCGACCACAATGCAATGCGCTAAAGCAATATTTGAAAAAAGCCCAACTACATTATTTAGGTCTGCTGCCTTGCTCGCTCGCTTCAGGCTCGCTCGCTGCGGCAGCAACAAACAAACCTTTATAGCACGTCAATGCAAAGCTCAAATCATAAAACATTTTGGCATTGAACTATTCATTTCATGTAGAATCTATATTAGTAATATTGAATGTGGGGTGCTAGGCGTTAAACAGTTAAGCTGCAACTAATCAGCTGCAACTAACACACTGCAACTAATCAGCCCGATTTATGGTTTATATGCATGTTAAGGACAAAAAACTGTCAGCAGAATGATTGGTGAACTCATAATCCGTATGCATGAGTAATAAAACTTGTTGCGCTGCGTAGGCAGTGTATAAATACACATCAAATATCTAAAAAGGTTGGTCTACTGCCGAAATAGCGTGTATGTGGTCCAACGTTTCGAGCAAAGGCCCTCCGTCAGAGAGTGAAACATAAAGTGAAATAATAACAGAGTTAGTATTAAAGACTTATTAACCGAGTGCGAGGTCTGTACGGTAAAGTATTTGCCTGACGTTTTCGTACAAAAACTTCTGTGCGAAAAAACCGAAGGCAAATACTTTACCCGTACAGACCAAGCAAACGAGGTTAATAAGACATTTATTATATGGCTTTTGGTTCATTTTGTTCTCTGTTTTTAACGTTGTGTTTGTCTTCAGATGTTGCCGTTTACCTTACCTCTGAGCTTGTTGATTTCGCTTCATGTTTACACGCGTTATTGGTCGTTAGGCATTCATTTTCTTCACTTATAGATAAACAGCTTTCAAGAAAAGCAGCACTAATGTTCCAGGACGTGTTATTTTTCGAACTTTTTCAACGAACATACTCAAATCCTCTTTTATTTTCATCTAAATCAACTCAGAAATTTCCCCCCCCCAAAACTTACCGGTCCGGAAAAAGCGTATTGCCCTCTCACAGCGCCGGGAGGGCAATACGCTTTTTTCCGGACCTCTCACGAACCAATCAGCGTGCGCTATCTGTCTTAGCCATGCATATAATAATTCTCCTTACTTACCACGTATCTAAACCATAAATCGGGCCGATTAATCACAGTGCGTAAACGTATCTTTAGGGGTTATAGACACTTTAAGCTGTAGTATATCCAACGAAATTACAAACCTCAAGCATTTCTCTTGCATCAAAACTCGTCCGTGTGTTAGGTCTAAATGTTGTATCATTCCTTGTAGATTTTTGAGGATTTTGTGGTTGCTGATGGTCACTATCTCTCAATTTCGTGTTCACAACCGTAGCATGCAGTTTAACTTTCAGTGTATGTTCTTCTTTGATCAAGCCCTTGGATGTAAAATGCTTCAATATTGCATTGGCCAACTCTTGAAGCCTGATGTGAAGAAATATAAATCAATATATACAAATGGAGTACTCTGAAAAGTTGGTGTGCTGCCAAAATAGTATGTTAAAAGGTAGTGTACATTATGCAGTGAATATGGGAGCTTGGAGTATACAGACGATACATGGACGATCGTCAAGCTCAAGTCTCGGACAGGAATGACGATTGTATCTTCTGTCTACTGTGCATCTGAGACTATGTGCACACGGTGTCGTTTTCAAGCGTTTTTATCTGAAACGCGTTTCAAAAAGTATCGTTTCACACGAAAACGGATGAAAACGACGTCAACTGACGAAAACGTTTTCAATAACGAAAACGATATCTGATAACCGTTTTCGCTATTGAAACGTTTGGAACTGTGTCGTTTTGCCTTTTGTTCTCGTGTGAACAGGGGAAAACCTTGGGAAAACCCTGAAACGCTAAAAATTCAAAATGGCGGATATTATGATATTATTTTTGTTCGCCGGGAACTTGATCTTTCAGCTGGCAACCCTGGTTGTGAACTCGTTATTAATAACAATAACAACAAATAAAAGAAAAAATGCAGCCATTCAATTGTTTAATGAGTCAAAAAAGCGATTAAAACGGCATTTAAAAGTCTTAAAGTGCCACTGTGATGAAATTTTGAACCCCATGTTTTTTAGCATTATTGCAAAGAGTACATATAAATAACTCCCCATGCAAAATTTTAGCGCTCAATGTCAAATATTGACTGCGCTATACGACGATAAAGTTCGTAATTTCACGGCCGCCATTAAAATCTGCCATCTTGGAAATGTCAGGTCAAAGGGCGCCGGTGACGTCAGAGTCTCAAGCACGCTTCACGTGTAGTGTTGTTGCAACATATAAACAACGAGATTCCACTAGATTCGGAAGAATTTGACATTTTAAACGCGGTTTGTATATGCGCTGCTTTGTATTCTATAGTAATTCTATTTGTGTTGACTCGGCTCCTTGAGACTATGACGTCACGAGCGCTTCTCGAATGGATAAAAACAAGATGGCCGATTTTAATGGCGGACGTCGATTTAGGACTTTTCAAACGTTTGTAACTCTTCGATTTTTATTCCGTTTCGACTGTAATTTTGTATAAGGGCTACTTTCACATTGATAAATACATCCATGAAGAAAAAATGGCATTTTTCGATGACGAATTTTCATCACAGTGGCACTTTAACAGACGACAGGCCAAACTGTAAACAATGCGATGGATATTGCGAAAACACTTCGTGTGAACGGAGTGCCAAAACGACAAAATTGAAAACGACACCGTGTGCACAAGTCACAGTCTCGGTAGCTCAATGGTTAGAGCATCGCATCGGGACTCATTTTTTGAGGATTTGAGCTTGACGATCGTCCATGTATCGTTTGTTTACTCCAAGTTCCCACATGCACAACAGAAATGTATGTATATAACACACGTAATAGAAATACGTGTACGCAACAATCCTTCCGCTTACTGTTTGATGCTTTTATAATGTAGACAATAACTCTTTCATTTGCCAATCCGAATAGATTTTCATTGGACCTATCTCAGCTGAGAGTCTTTAAACTATAAAGCTTGTGTTGGCTGGTTTTCGTTGTTTCATAAGACATAAACAATTAAAAAATGAAACAGTCCAAACTGTTTAATTTTTGGGTGCAATACTTGAATACCAGCTGCAACACAATACCAGCTGCAACACAATACCAGCTGCAACACAATACCAGCTGCAATACCATGCGAAAACGTCTACTGGCGTTCGTCCATCGATTATTAAGAAATAAATATCTGGTCATCCTAACTCTAATCCTAACACTAATTCTGACAGTAACCCCAACCCTAATACCAACCTTTATGCTAACCCTAAAATACCTTTATATGTTAAAATTAATCTTTTATTTTGACAATAGCTTATAATAGTACATAATGTTAGGTGAAGTAGTTAAACAGTTATAAACTGAAGTGAATACTTCATAATCCATTTAAAATAAATGAAGTTATTTCACAAATTTTAAAAACGTTTCTCTTTAGTTACATACCTAATTGATAGGTTCCAGGTAAAGTATTTCAAAATTTTGCAAAATATTTTTGATGAATGCAATTAACCTAAGCCTACAGATATCACCAGAAATTTAAATGTTAAAAAGCTTTCCTTTAATGCTGGAACCTTGTGTCATATATTAAAATAACCCTCTTGACAAGAGCATTGTAACAATGAACGGTATATAATTTTAAGAGAGGTATAGTTAAAACATTATCACCTGAATAAAGAGGTAAAAACTTCATTTTCCATTTTCTGAAAAAACATTGAAGTTGTTTTTCAAATTTTGAACATGTTTTCCTTTTGCTACAACGCAAAATCTAGACAGAAAATTTCATTTTCCAAGACTAAAGGTTCCAACTAAAACATTTCAAAATTTTGGCAAACATTTCTGATCAATGCAATTAAGCTATCATCAGAAATTTAGAAGTGAAACCCTCTCATTTAATGCTGGAAATTTGTGTTATATATTAAAATAAACCTATTGACAAGAGCTTTCTAACACTGTATAGCACATAGTTTTAAGAGAAGTAGTTTAAAAGTTATAACCTGAATAAAAAAGTGAACTTCATTTTCCATTTTTGAAAACAAAATCGAAGTTGTTAAATTGTAAACATGTTTCCCTTCAGCCAGGAGACTGTGCAATGTTCCAGCAAAAGTATTTCAAAATATTGCCAAGGATTTCTGATGAATATGCCATTATCATAACATTTTCCTTTATACAATACACTGCTTGTGCTTTTTTGATATATTTTACACCTTTTTAGGGCTCCTATTTAAAAAGTTATGGGCTGAAACAATATCAAAACAAACAGACGCCATCTTGGATTTATGGAATTCATACATTAAAAAGCTTTAACTTGCTGTACGATAATTATATTATATATTGCATTAAATCTTGTGCCAATAGCTTTCTCTTGATATATCGTACATCTTTGTAGGACAACTATTTAAAACGTTATACTTATTAGTGAAACAAATGTAGGATTTTCGACGCCATCTTGAATTTACGAACATGGGCAAAATATAACATTTTCCGACCACGATATCTTTTGAAGTACTAACTCTAAGAACTCATTCTACATATCTAATGAAAGCTCGATTAATAGTCTCTAACATACCTACAAAATAATTTTGTAACCGATTGCTATCAGTTTTAAAAAAGCGAAAACGGGTTTTAATTCGGCCGCCATCTTGGATTCACAAACTCTGTTATGAGATATTTGAGGTATTACAGTTGTCAAAAACTGGTCTTCAACCACGCAGACCAACCATGGCGAGCGCATGAGCAGGACTAAATTAATCCCACAAGCGTTATGTCTTTGGTTAATCTATAGGGTTAAGCAATTCTAGGCGGGGATTAGGGTTAGGATTAAACTCTAGGCGGGGGGTTAGGGTTAGGACTAAATTTGCGATGGGGGTTAGGTTTCAACATATAGATGAGATTGTTTGAAATTATACATTAAAGTGGTACTACGATCAAATTTTTACCTATCGGCTATCGATATTTTTACGTATTTATTAAGCAAAGCTGCTTAATTCGATTCGACGATGGCAAGTATTATTTTTCTGACTCCGAATCTGAAGTTGTTGTGTCCGCCATTAATCGTTCATGTTCCTGACCAGCGTAACGAAGTGACGTCAGATTCTCAACGCGAAGACTCCACATGGATAATTCTTCAAGTAAATCCATAGTGATCAAGGTCGTTTTTTCAAATTCTTGTGGACATTTCATCTACTTTTCGAAAAAAACAAGAAAACAAGTAACCTCGACTGAAATTCAGGTGTAGCATTGAGAATCTGACGTCACAAACAATATTACCTTTTGAAATTGCGGGCTCACTTGGAACATGTTCTTAGTAATAGTGGCCTAAATAGTAGTGATCTCAGAGCTCAAATACTATTTTTTAGTTTTTTTACATCGATGATTTGCGCGCTTGTGTTTTTGTTTTCATACGAACTGATTGCAGTGCATCGCATCGTTAGAACTATAACTTGCATGTGAACTCTAGATTTATTTGGAAATGTTGAAATTGGAGTCCGATCCTGACTTCGGGGCGTTATAAAGTTAATGTTCAAGACGATTTGAACAGTTGCGGTTCGCTTGTTTGTGAACTACTGCGGGCCGCGCGCAACGCCGTTTCTGACGAACAAGCTGGCCAGGATGGCTTTAGTTCCTGAATCTTTGCAAATTCAAATGAACAAAACATCAGAAGAAACAAAATATATTTCTTTACTAGTCACTCATCAAACACTTCCATTCGGAAACTTATTCGCGCTGTTTCAGCAGTATAACCCGGCCTTCCACGCTTCGAAAAGATTACTATAGTAAATGATCAATTTTACGAAAAATATCACAATAATTGATCACTCAGGTATATTTACTTCTTAGAAAACTTGAAAATGGATAATTTATAAGGATTGATCAAATATCGACGGATTCGTTTGTGAACTGAAATAGAAGTCCCATAAAATGGCCGCCAAGAAAACAAGCGCGCAAAGCACTACCCTGACACTCACTTTTAATTTAAGATTGTTTGCATACATTCCTTTGAAGTTACGTCACATGATATATATAATTGTTTGTCTTATTTCGTTTATTTAACTTAAAATGTGTTGAGATCTGGTTGAAGAAGAGAAATAATCTCTTTTACTTTCGATTCCACAATGAGTCTATTTGAATCTTTGCACTGGTAAATTGGGATTATATTGAAATATCCTTTATTATATTTCGCTAGATGATCACTAACGGCCAGATGTCTGTATTGTTTATGGCGGATTTGCTCTTTATGTAGCGTCACTCTCTTTCGGAGATTTTCTGTTTGTCCGATATAAAAACTGCTGCATTTGGTGCATATGATGATGTATACAACGTTTCTTGCTTTACAATCCATATTTGATTTAATGTTCCAGATTTTCCCGTTTTTTAGCGTATTATGTTCTTTCCGGTAATTAAATAACCGCATGTTCCGCATCTGGGTTTTTCACATTTTTTAACAACTGGCGTATTTTGTTGTGAAGAAAAGTGCGCTTTCGTAAGGTGTCGTTTGAGGTTTTTTGGTTGACGTCGGTTAATTATTAGTGTTGTTTCGTCCAATATACATTTCATTTTACTAGAATTGTTCAGGAACTTCAAATTTTCTTTTACTTTTGCGATGATCTGTAGGTTGTTTGGATTGTTTGTGATTACCAGTGGGAGTGTTTTGCTGTTATTTTTTTCTTTATTTGCTCCTAATTCCTGTATGCTCAATTTTTTCGCCTTTTCTATTCCGGTTGTGATGAATGCGTCTGGGTAGTCTTGTTTTTTTAAGCGTTGTTTCAGTTTATGTAGTCGTTTTTCTCTTAGTTCTGGTTTTATCACTATTGCGCATATCCTCCTTGCAAGGCAGTATGGAATGTTGTATTTAGTATGCTTTGGATGGCAGGATTGGAAATTCAGATATTGATGCGTATCGGTTGTTTTATAGTATATATCTGTATATAGGTTACTTCCTTATTTGCATAAGAGAATGTCTAAAAATGGAAGCTTGTTGGTACTTTTTCCATTGTGAATTTTGTCTTTGGATGTAGGTTGTTAAGTAACTGGTAGAATTCCAATAATTGTTTCTCTGATTTATTCCAAAACAGAAAACAATCATCTAAAAATCTTTTAAACATCTTGATGAATGATTCTTTTTCAGCCTCTCCTAATTTTTCTGCATATTTGGTATAAAAATGCTTTTCCAAATATCCCATAATCAGTTGCATATGTAGGTGCCATTTTTGTTCCCATTGGATTTGTTTATAGTATTGGTCATCAAATTGAAAAGTGTTTTCGTTTAAAATTATAGAAACGGCTTTCAAGACGAATTCTGAGGAAAAAGGTCGGAACATCAATTGATGTAGTGTAGTGTTGTAATCATGGGGATGTTAGTATATAAACTAACAAGATCAAATTAAATGAAAAATGTATTCCCTGTTGTTTTTGTAGATAGTGTTCGGGTGTTGAGAAGGTGATTCGATCAATTGGTGCTGGTATGGTAATTGGTTTTGATGTGAATTTCTTCGTACAACTTCTGCGAATGTTGCCTTTCGAGTAAACGGTGAGTGTGCCGACTGATTTGATGGATACGAGTGTCGGGATGTTGTTGGTTTATTCCAACGCGTTGGTAAATTATGATTGTGTCGTTTGAACGAACGTGAGTTGTTAGAGTTGATCTGTGTTGGTTGGTGAAATGATCTACTTGGTAGTTGTGAGAAATTTCTTGAAGGACGGAAGGTCGGGTGCAATGGGGTTGGTTTGCTGATGTTTTTTTCTTTTCTTGGTGTTCGTTGTACTTGTTCTGCGCTTTGATGTAATCTTTGTTGTTGAACTCTTTCTCGTACGTTTCCAGCCATCTTTGTTTAGATTCCCATCTCTTGAGTGATTTGATTTCTTCCTTTCGAGATTCTTCATTCCATATCTCTTTTAATCTCTGAAGGACGTCGTCGTTAAATTGTGATTCGAGGAATTTATTCATCTCTTGATCAATTTGCCCCATTAATTTGTTGTTATGACGGATAGCGCGGATTTTCCGAATAGTTACTTATTTCTGCCTGGAATCGTTCGAAAGCGTAATTTTGTCGTATCATTCGGAATATGTTTCAAGAGAAACTTCTTGGGCATTACTTTCTTATCTTTGTTGATCCAAGTTTCACAAAAGATTGCGGTGTTATCACAGTTTAAACTGTGCCAATATGCTTCTTTGCGCTTCTTTAGTTGCTTTTTCCAGGTAGTGTAAATTGTGATAGCACCCCATATGGCGGCCAAAGGGACGCCGCCTCCTTAAATATGCATTACATCATTTTGAATTTTGAGATTAAGCCATGACTTTTTGTCTTCCTGGAGGAGCCTTAACCCTAATTATTTATTCATATTACGTCATTAAACCTTCAGGAATCCCTAACCCTAGCTCGTGTACCAGTAGGACCTGTCATTATCCCCATGTACCTTTAAATCCCCCAACCGAGGACATTCCGATTCCATTACGTCATTTTGGCAGATATAAGGATAAGGATAAGGATAAGGATAAGAAGAAGAAGAAGGATAATAATAATAAGAAGGATAAGGATAAGCATAAGGATAAAGATACGAATTAAGGATAAAGATAAGGATAAAGATATAAGGATAAGACAACGCCGATATTAAAGCGTGTTTTGCGTCAACATCGCTGGCAGTAGGATCGGTCAAACCAGGTCCATTTCTTCTTCCAACAACGAGAACTCGATGTCTTCAGTTAAGGTTTCATTCTCCTGAACAATCTCCACAAGCATCGGAATTATAAGTTCCAACATTTTCTCAAACACTGGTTCGTTTAAGGTAATCCCTCTACTTGGCATTAACAATTTGACACCATTACTATATGTGAACACTTTTATATATATGCACGCATATCTTGAAAAAGCTCATTGGAATAGACGTAAACTTCATTTGAAGCTTCAGCAGTATCGGTCTCTCGTGTATACAAAGTTCATTGGAGTCGCAAAAATCTCTCCGATTGCTGATATTGCTATCCAAGAAGTTGTTGAAGCACAGCAGACTAAACACTGTGGGGGTGTTGTTTTTTTCTTTGGGAGGGGGTTTAAACGGGAGTTTCAGAACAGCGTATTCTTGAAACGGGCCATTCCTGGCCACGATAGGAGGCCCTCCGCGGGCCATCTGTGAATTTATTCTTAGTGCTGTCGCGAAAGCGTAATGATTGCCCGCATCTCTGGTAAAAACAAGAGCTAAAATTTATATTTAACAATTAGACAACGAGCCCGCGTTTTCTATGAGCAGATAGTCAACGAGGCGGAGCCGAGTTGCTATCGCTCATAGAAAACAAGGGCGAGTTGTCTAATTGTTTTAGTATAAATTTACAACTTTCTAACCCAAGAAATAACTTTTATTTCGCATTTTTCATGGAAAAAAAGTAAATATTCTTTCGAAATCACACGACTTTTACCCCAGATGTTTATATCAGCGAATAGTAACTCCTGCGATAGCCAATGAAAATTGAGGATTTGTGATATAAACTTGTCAATTTATACTAATGGGTGATATAAACGTTTTGTGCTACACGTACGCAAAACACTCGATATAAACAAGTCTTAATCATCGACGGTTTTGACATTTTAATATATCATATTAATAAGGTTTTATCCATATCCAGAAGCGCTCCATTTGTTTCATTCCTTAACGAGTTTTTAACGACTCATTAAGGGCACGTGCCATTGTCTCAACATGTACTCTGAGGAGAAATATGCAAATAACAACTACAAGAAGCAATTGGCATAGCAACGCTCGCGTTCTTGACGCTAATTACTTTCGTTCGCAACACAACTCAATTCGTCCAAAACAATATGCATAATATATACTAGGATACTAGGGCTAGATAGGATGGCCGGGAGAAAACAAGACTGAGAGGGTTGAGCAGTGTTCGATGACACGTCATGACTTTAATCTCATGATGATCGCTTCCGTCCCTCGCGCTGTTTATTTGGGCATGCTCATTGCCTAGTACACGTAATAAACACTGCCAGCTTGAATAAATGAATATAATAAGGAACATGAATAAATTAACAAAAACTTTAAAATAGTGATTATCATTGGTGGATCAAAATGATCCACCGGCCACAGAACCCCCACTCTGTATACTATATATATATATATATATATATATATATATATATATATATATATATATATATATATATATATATATATATATATATATATATATATATATATATATATATATATATATATATATAGGTAATATGTTGAAAGGATTTGTGGTGAAGGAAAATTTCGAGTGTTGGAATACATACATTTTAAGACCAAACCGGGACCAGTTGCGAAAAATGCAACTTATCGGCCTTCCGGTAGGAATTGAACCCGCGACCCTGCGATTGCTAGTGCAGCGCTCTGACCACTGAGCTACGGAAGCCGTTGCCGAGAGCCTAGTCACGAGTTCTGTATATATGGTGGTAATGCCGGGATAAGATTCTGGGTATATTATAGGTAATATTTAGCATTTCACTCGATCAAACTACATGTTGAAAGGATTTGTGGTGAAGGAAAATTTCGAGTGTTGGAATACATACATTTTAAGACCAAACCGGGACCAGTTGCGAAAAATGCAACTTATCGGCCTTCCGGTAGGAATTGAACCCGCGACCCTGCGATTGCTAGTGCAGCGCTCTGACCACTGAGCTACGGAAGCCGTTGCCGAGAGCCTAGTCACGAGTTCTGTATATATGGTGGTAATGCCGGGATAAGATTCTGGGTATATTATAGGTAATATTTGGCATTTCACTCGATCAAACTACATGTTGAAAGGATTTGTGGTGAAGGAAAATTTCGAGTGTTGGAATACATACATTTTAAGACCAAACCGGGACCAGTTGCGAAAAATGCAACTTATCGGCCTTCCGGTAGGAATTGAACCCGCGACCCTGCGATTGCTAGTGCAGCGCTCTGACCACTGAGCTACGGAAGCCGTTGCCGAGAGCCTAGTCACGAGTTCTGTATATATGGTGGTAATGCCGGGATAAGATTCTGGGTATATTATAGGTAATATTTGGCATTTCACTCGATCAAACTGGTCCCGGTTTGGTCTTAAAATGTATGTATTCCAACACTCGAAATTTTCCTTCACCACAAATCCTTTCAACATGTAGTTTGATCAATATTATGATTATTATTCAGTAAAGATAATTTTTGAAGTAATAAAGCATTATGAATGAAAACTTTGTTATTTTTAGGTGATAAACATCGAAAAACAACAAAGCGAGATTTTCGCTAATGTTTTTTAGCATTTTGTTCTCCTAAAAGCCCAAATATTCACAACCGTGATACAATAACTAAAAACTGACCCACCTTTTGGCTTTTCAAAGGAACTTTTTTTATTTATGGAACCACCTCAACGAATTTTTGGCTCTCAGAGAAAATTTTTAAGCTGTTTTCAACTCAGCGAGAAACCTTTCTTACTGACAACATTACGCATGACGGAAATATATGTGGCGGAAGTTCGTTGCTTTCAATAACACAATTTATTTACTGCGACATGCCGATTATTATCTGAATGTTTTGCTTTGCTATATTATAAAACAATTATACCATTCGCTCTCGTCGCATATGAACTAATAGCCATATATACGACTCGAGCTCATGGTATAATTGTTATATATATATATATATACATAGTACCTTGTGCTTCCATTGACCTCCTGCACCTTTGCGTAGAGAACATCTACTTTACTGGGATCATCATTCATATATTCAACACCTTTTAAATTTATCACTATTGGTTCTTCTTTAACGTGAGCTCTAAAAGAGTACGATGACGTGATAAATAAGGGACAGAAATGACGGCAACAAAAACCAGTTGTGGCACCAGTATACAAACAGAAATAATAATAATAATTTATTCAATCCATCTTAAGAATAAAAAATGCAATGGACTTACAATATATACAACGAATGATCTAATTATTTTAGTAGAAACTAACTTATGTTCTTTACTTCTTAAATTTATTTTGAAAAACGAGCATTCCTTTTTTGGCGAAAAACTCGTCCTTATTATGTCACTCGCCACTACTCCATATATCTATTCATAATTAGTATCCACCAACTAGTGGTTGATGGGGGTTTCGGCTATGACTGGGAAAGAACGCTCCGTGACAGCAAAATCTATGTCCAGTGTTCTCTCTCACCAGCATTCTACTGGTCATCCTATATCTTTTTCAGACTTTAAAATTCTAACTTCCTCTCCTTATAAATTTGAACTTTTACTCAGGGAAAGTCTTATGATTTCAAAACTTAAGCCAAGTCTCAACGCCAACATAAGTTCTGTCCCACTTTCCCTATTCTAACTTTGTTTAATCCCACTTAACCTTGACCTAAGTTTCATTAACTTGGCCAACATTTGAATTTAATCTCTTGACTAATCGTTATCATATATATTTGACCGTTGTAATAGTTTTTTAAAAATGTTTGACCGTTTTGTAACCTAATACTGAATGAACTGTGTATATATGTATACCTACTTGTATCAAATAATTTAAATCGCTCTGAAGATGTTGCATGTCGCAACGCAACGAAAATATTTTTCAAATTTCTGTCATGTCATGTCTAAAAGTTATTTGCTGGGCTTTAATCTTTATTTTTAAATTACGGTTCCGCCTGGTGTTTCAATTGCCACAACTAGTGGTCTATTACAAATTCGGCATATTGATTGGCTGAGCTACTAGTGGTCTATTGGTGATAGAATATTCCGATCCTGACCAATCAGAAGCCACGACATATTCACGCTGCAAGCAAAACCTGAAATCTAGGTCAAACATGGCGTCCACTAAAAATTATATACGAGTGATGAAATAATGAAAACATTGGCGCGAAAGTAATGGAAAATTGTACAGTTTGACATTTTCGAGTAAGAAAATGAATTCGCTTATGCCTATACTATCTACACTAAATTTGAAGTAAAGTAATTACAATCTCGATTTTGTGAGCGATTGTTTATCATGTGTCATCGAGCTACTCTACATTTTGAATGGGGAGACTTCTACAAACAAAAAGGTGAAACTATCTGAAAATTTGGAACAATGTTTGATAAGACTTTATTACATTTTTTTACACAATCTGCTCATCAGACAACGAGGGCGAGTTGTCTAATTGTTAATTAGTAAACATCAATCATCACCTATCGCTAATTCGCGATTATGATTGGTTAATCAATCATAATAATTATCTATCAGGTGTTAGTATACACCCAACCATTGTCTATTACAAATGCTGCATTCTGATTGGCTACTCAACCGTTGTCTATTCGTGATAGACAACGTTTGGGAAAAATGAAAAACCTGAAAAAATATGGCAGTAAACTCTCGTTTTGCAGACGTTTCCGAGGAATTTTTGGAGAGTTTGATAGAAAATTATATCGCTGCGAAAACTAAAACGGCCACAAAATATGACAGGAAGATTTTTAATGGTAAAGTACGAAATATAAACTGTTTTTACTTGCTGCTCACGAGTGGTTAAATAACACAACATATTCGTCAGTTTGCACTAGAAAAACTCTCTAGAAAAACGTCTGTCACAGTTTTGTACGACCACGACATAGAGGCTAGGCACACCAAGGCTGTCACTGGTCACAAATCTGATCTCTCCATTAAGTCGTACAGCTCGAGGGCTTCTTTCCAGCAGAAGGAAAACATGTCGAATATTCTAAGTCGCTTCGTCTCGGGCGAGAGCAATCCTTCCATTCAGTCTAGTCGCTGTAGCTCTACTTACAGCAAACCAGACCTTATACAATCATCACCGCTAACGTCTTCGGCACTTGAAACAACTGATCAGGCTAACTCTGATGCCCAGCTTCTTTCTTACGAATGTTTTATGGACATTTTAACACCAAACGGTTTGCTTTTGACACTGACGTCTGACACGTAAACACATCATGTGATGTCGCGTGAGTTCGCGCGTGCGTATAAATTAAAATTGAATGAAATAATTTAAAAATTACACGGTGTATGGATTACTGTACTCGTCCTCGTTGTCTATGAGCGAATAGTCAACTCAGGCTTCGCCTTCGTTGACTATTCGCTCATAGACAACTCGGACTCGTTGTCTAATTGTTAAATAGTTGATGGTTGGAAAGGGCCGGCGTGATAGTGGAAATAAGCAGTATACGATTTAACGAATTGAATTACTGTCCTACAGAACAAAAACAGAAAACAAATGAATGGGATGAAAACGTTTAACGACAAAATCTCGCCCGAAGTTCCTTACGAGCAATGTTCACTGCCTAAAACTAAAACTAAGGCTAAAACTAATGTTTCTTTCGATATTTTTCAACAATATTACATCAACTGGATAGAAATAGATTGTTTTAAAACAGGAAACGATAATTTATATTAATTCGTCAAAAGTTTTGATTGTTTTTGTCTCTGGTTACAGTAATGGTCAAGGACATTCATAGTCAAGGAACTTTAGTAGAAAGATATTTATTAAAACAATCAGACAACTCGTCCTCGTTTTGTTAATTAGATAGTAGCGTAGCCAATCAGATAGCAGCATTTGCATTAGACTAAGAAACTTACTAGTACTCTAATGCGAATGTTGCAATCTGATTGGCTATGCTACTCGCTCTCTGATTGTCGATAGAAATGAAGTGTAATATTGTTTCAAATTATAACCCGTGATTCACTTTGCCTATGTGTCCTTCACTGTTTCACTGTGCCCAATACATAATCCATGTGGATTGTAGCTTGTTTTGTTACTGGTAGTATTACTTATATAAATATAGCGTCGAAATGTTAATATGTTTATAATGCTTTTTACAATATTTTTGCTTTTTTGACGTAATTATGTCATTTTGAAAAGATTCAATTCAGATCATAGAGTCACGTTTGAATATTTCTACCAAATTACGTTTTCACATGTGAATAAATGTGAATGTATTTGGCATGCTACTATTCATGTGTGATCACATGTGAAATAGTTTCACATGTTAGGGTTTCACATGTGAAATATTTTTATCATGTTAGGTTTCACATGTGATATATTTTCACATGTGATATCATCGAGTGGAATTTTCGTAAGGAGCGATAAGGCCGAGTTTTTCGCTTCAAAAATTACGGTCAATTATACGCCAATTATGGTCAATATTAAACAGTTAGGCAATATTTATCAAAATTTAACAATGTGGAAAAATTGTTCAGTTTGCACACAGAATGCATCCCGCACAGCGTTACAGCTCGATTTGCAGTTTTCACCGTATATTAAACGTTATCGAATTTTGAGAATTATATTTTCCGAGTCCGGGTTTAATAGTATGCACAGTTGGCAGGACGAGACTTGACAACACCGCCTGGCGACGAAGATCTTCTTGAAGAAAATTATCTCCTTTTATAGTGAGGATAGCGTTTAACTCTTTCCTGTCATCCAAAATTGAACTCCCTCTTTATTCTATCGAGATCTCTGGAAATATCCATAACTGTTGCGAAACCTATACCTTTTCTGAAAGCCCAATAAACCGGCTGTTACCAATGCTTTTGAATTTTCCGAACAAGACACATCATGATAATATAAATTAGCATTAATTATCATAAATCAGGTTGGAAAATTTCCATTTTTCTAGAAAATGCCATCTTGCACGCCCGCGTAGCATCATAAAAATTCAAAATGCCACCAATCGCAGAGTTATTTATGAAATCAAATCACATTTGGCGTGCAAGTGGATCTCATGTGCCTGGCGCTTGTAGAATTTCAATTTTTAATCTTGCGTTACCGTGTGCCGTGTTTTTCGATTGACGACTTCGGGGGTCTTCTATGACTCCTTTTGACTGGGCCGGACAGGAAAGAGTTAATTAAGCTTTTTTATTTATATTGGAATAATTTTTCATATTTGTGTTTTTCATATTTCTATTTTTTTATATATATTTGTATTTTTAATATTTATATATTTTATTGGATTGTTAATGTGAGTCAGTTGCTAGATGGGTTTCTGTCCAAGCCGGGATGGAAATACACACGAAAAAATATGAAAGCTGCTAAGTTCTGGAATAATTTTTCATATTTGTGTTTTTCATATTTCTATTTTTTTATATATATTTGTATTTTTAATATTTATATTTTTTATTGGATTGTTAATGTGAGTCAGTTGCTAGATGGGTTTCTGTCCAAGCCGGGATGGAAATACACACGAAAAAATATGAAAGCTGCTAAGCTCTCATAAGAACTGGATATCATATGAAAAGTATAAATAAGAGAATTTCAATTTGTCGGAAAATACTTAAGTGAGATTACTAAACGTATATTCACGGATGGACGACGTTTTGGACGATGTCAGGTGTTCATCTGACCTCAAGGACGACACATCGTCTGACCTGAAAAGGCTAGGACACATTGTCCGAAACGTGTCCATGAATATACGTAAGTACTCTTACTTTTAAGTGTTTTCGACACAATGAAGTTCTCTTATATTTCTACTTTTAATAATATATCCTGGAAATACACACAATTATACAGCCGATAGTTAAAGGTGTTCTTTACTGGACGACAACTCAACTGAATTGGAAACTGCGTAACCGACAGTACACAATCAACTATACATATGTATACGAATACATCAAAATCACGAATACAAAACTAGTAACGACTACAAAGTATTTCCAAATCTCATAGCGCTTCACGCTACATTATTATATATTTATTATTTAGGTAGTGTGTACAAGATTCCAATTGTTGTTCTAATGATATATAGGAGTTTTGATAATTTAGAGTTTTACATGGTCTACTGTTATTCTTGTGCGTTCTGTATAACGGAGACATTATGTACTATATTCATAAATGTTCACAAGGTGTGTCTAATTCGGTTAATCATCCGCCAAAACATTTCATTGTAGCGCTTGTTTCTGAACGAGTACACGAAAGGATTAATACAGGAGCTTATGAATACAAAGCAAGAAACACGTACTTTCCACATTGATGCTTTTTCAGTATTCTCCGAGACAAGATCGGAATAAGTGGCAAAGAAAACCACCGAACATGGTAGATACGTAATAAAGTATAACACTGCGAAAATAAATGCTTTGTTTGCGGACTTCAGAAGAATTACAAGCTTTCTGAGCTTTCTTGTCTGCTGCACGTTAGCGCCACTGACGCCTCCCAAACCATTGATCTTCTTCAACTGTTGCGTTATTTCCTTATAAATAGCTCCGTGCATCACCAGAACAGAGATGACCAGACCAAGATTCACCGTGGAGTAAAACCAATGCAATTCGACTACAAAACTAAAATGAAACGCAACCAGTTCAGCCAATCCAAGAGTAAACCCAAGCACCCAAATAAATAACGCAGCAAAAACACATGTTCTCTTGCGGGTCATTATCGCCCGGTAACGTAAAGGCAGACGAATGGCCACGTATCTGTCCAACTGAACAGCAAACACAGCGTGTGCACAGCAGCGTAATGAAATGGAGTATATTGCATGCAATATAGCATGTTCATTATACCGGCAATGAATCAATTGGAGTGTCATCCACGGTAGAAAGGTTAGACAAGGAATGAAATCGGCAATACTAAGGTTT